>JXOV01001000.1:0-10645 GCA_001014945.1 Clogmia albipunctata | reverse complement strand
TGGAAAGAGGAAGGTTAACACCCTGTACAATACGCCAAAAATAAGTTCTAAAGAACAAACATCAATTTCCTTTTAAATATAGTTACAGCTAAGAGGCTCCAGCTAAAGACAGTAATTAAAAATTTTTCAATTTAATTTTATACTAAATCATAAAAATTTAAGAAACAACAATAAAAACAATTGATTAAGGCTATTTATGAACAACAAAGACAGGTAGTATAGTTAAAACTCTAAAAACCGTAATAACCAAAATCGAAAAAATATTATAGAAAATTTTCGAATTGAAATAATAGTTATTTATACAACAAAGTAAATAAGATGAGTCATTATTAAACAATAGGGTTGTTTTGAGCGACGAGCTAAGCGAGTGCCTTTAAGAAGGCCTGAATGTTTAATAATGCTTTTCGACGGTGTTTTATACAAAATTTTATGCATTTTTAAATAAATTAATACAAAATCTTAAAAATTCTTCGAATTTCTCTAAAAATACATGTTGCGCTCTCCATAATACACCACAAGAAAATATAATTTATAAGTTCTCCAATAGATGGCTTATTTTATTTAACACTAACAAGTCACAGTGAAACCACGCCCAACGAAAGTGGCGTAAATATAAAATTGATTGGGTTTCTTTCACTTAGGTCGCACTTTAATATTAAATAAAAAGCACTTGTGCTATAATAACGACTTTGACAGATTAAAATTGAGTCTCTTAATATCAATATTAAGCTACAAAAATGCATAAAATAATAATGGCATTATTGTAAATGACAGTAAAGTCACAACTGCGGATAATTGTGGTGCACCACCTAGAACAGCAGCAAGCTAAATTTATACAAAAAAGAACAGCTTGCCTTGTTCGAAACTCTCTTTCAACCTCTGTTTCAAACTTTGTTTTAAACTAACTGCTTTAAATGTATTGTGTCTGGAAATTACCAAATTGAGACAATCGTCATCTTGCATTTGTATTGGTTTTGTGTACAAATATGATTTTAATATTATTATTTCTTTACGATGTCCTTTATACAGGGTTTAGGCCTAATATTTTCTGACATACATAGCGGTTTTTAAGTTATTATCCGTCGTAGCTACCAAGCGGCTCATTGTATTTAAGCGAATCTGTATTAAAATGAAGATTATTAAATTTCTTACTATAATTTAAATTATACTTTACTTCGTTTTAGAGAAAAAAAATTAATATTTAATATTTTGAAACAACAAAAAAAACTTTAATAAATTGGTTGAAATAATTTTATTTTCAAATATATTTTGAGCAGTTTTAAATATATTTCCTAATACATTCCAGTAAGAAGCTTGGGGTAGTCTCAACCTTATTTAAAAGGTTTTAGACTTCTTGTGACTAAAAAATATTCTTGTTAAAAATTACGATACAACGAGTTCCGGTAAAGCAGTCCAGATCGATAACAACTAAAACACACATTAAAATTGGTTACTCTAATATTCGTTTTTTTTTATAAAAATGAAAATGGTATTTTAATATATTATGACATACAAAAATATTTTAAAATTATTCGATTTATTATTTAAATTTTGATTAAAGTTTATTATTCAAATATTATTGCTGAATACAGTTTATTCTGCTAATAATTTTGTTTATGTTAATTTCATTTTATGTTTAAAATTTAATTCCTCATATTTTGTTGTCAAGTTATTTTCGCACTTGAGAAAGGTAAAAACAAAATCAATTTCCAATTCCGTATAAATTAGAGACTGTACATTAATTTTTTTTGGCGTATAAGCATTTAATTTAAAATTCTCAAAACGAATTACGATGAAAAGATTTTAAATCTTGGTTGCGTATTAGAGAAACGGATTTTTTAAAAAGTCATTGCCTTTTAGAAGAATTTTTTCTTGTACTTTTAAAGTGAAAACGTTATTTATAGCATAAGCTTACAAAATATCTAAATAAATTTTCTGGTAATTTTAAGGGAATATTTCTTTCTAGATTGTGTTTCATGATAAGTAAAAGTCGTTGCCATTCTAGATAATTGATTGAAATTTCCAAAGCTTTTTATGAGATACAAGCAAAATGGTTATTTATAAAATTATTTTTAGCTTAAGCCATGAGTCCGATGAATAATTAGATGAAAACGATTGTTCAAATTGATCATTATAAAACCAATTAATACTGTTTTTTTTTGGAAAATACCTTGTAATGATCTCAATCTGTTCTCTGATAATTTTTCATTAAAATTAAATTAAATTGAATTGTCCTTTGATTTTTTTTTAATAATAACAATTTAACTTTCGATTATCAATTAGTGTGTAATTTGTTTTTATTTAAAAGTGTTAATTTTTAAACATTAAATATTACAATCTTCAATAATAATTCTTATCGACCATTTGTTTACAAATATTTTTTCAGCATTTTTAAAACGACCAAATCTAAAAAATTTAAAAAAAAAACAATTATTTGTGTTAAATTCAAATTTTAAAATTCTATCTCACTTTGTCTCATGTTTCATTCCATTATTCTTCGACATGAAAGAGAAAATTATATAATATATTGTCGTCCATTACTTGCACAAGGGAAATTTGCTTTTCCCAATTTTGATATAAAAGTACTTGTTTTCATTAAACAACATTGCTAAATGAAATATAATAATCATTATGGCTTGGAAAACTGAATGGAAACTGGCATAAAACAAGTACTATAGAAATGAAAAGATACAACTCCATTCATAAATACAACTAATCATTCGATTTCTTCTTCTTATTCTAGTCTGAAGAATGAAACATCAAAATGTTTCATTAAATTTTAGTCACGATATAAATTGATAATAAATAAATTAGCAGTGACGTCATATTTTTGAATAAACTTGAAACTATATCAAATTAAATTTCTAAATATCATTTAATATGATCAGTATTAAAAAATTATATTTGCAAGAAATCAATTTCACACCAAAAAACAATTTCATTTAGGGCAGTTTCTTTGAATTATTGACAGTAGTCATTCAAAGTTATATTTCCATGTTTCTCATATACAAATTTAATTAGTTTTTGTGCTATTTTACAATTGAAAATTGGGAAAAATAGCATTCGTTTCTCGACGTTTAATTCAGTTTTCTCGAAGGAAGCTATTCGCGTCGTCGACTTCGTCTCCTAGCGGAAACAGTCTTATTTCTTGGAAACCGAAACTTAAACCGTCTTGAAACGGAAATAACTATTTCGCACTCCCGTATCGAAGCATACGCTTTTCGGTATCGATTTGAGTTTCATAATGTTTCACTTTATCGCACTCAGTGAAAATTTTGAATTTTTGTTTTACTAGTGAAAGAAAATGTGATAAACTATCCAACAAATTTGTCTCAAAGTCAAAATTTTGTCGCTATTGTTGCCCTTAAACTACACAAAATATTGGTCTTGGCTGTGCCATAGGACCGTGCTTATATTTCAAATTAATTAATTTCCTGAAGTTTCCTGTTTTAAAATTTTATTATTTACCGTTTCAACAGCCATATAATTTGCCTGTTTTTGGCACAATACGTACATATCAGAGATAAATCTGCTTAAATGGAAATTTATTTTACATAAATAAAAGCAAACACATGTTCCATGTCACAATAAAATAGGCATTTGCCTTATGACCAAGTAGTTAAGAGGAAATAAACTATATTAGTTTAATTTCCATACGTTAATGGTAACTTAACAATTTAAGATTTCACTTGAAACATTTGTGAAACATGTACATTTTTAAATTTTTCTTGTAAATAATGAAATTTAAGGTGAAATTCTAAAAATTTTAGTGGTCATGAGTGGAGCGCAAAAAACGTTATGTCCTGCTACTCGGACACGATGAAACACTCGCCTTCGGCTCGAATATTTCACACTCGTTTCACTCGTTAAAATACAGTTGACTATACACCTTTGTAGCACAAATAACTATTTTGCAATGTGTAGTTTCTAAAACGTTATATATTTTTTTGTTTGAATTTTGAATTGAAAAGTCCTTAATATTATATTGGTATGAGGGTAATATTTCCAAATAATCAATCGTAATTTAAATTTCTTAACATAAATTCCTTAAAAAATAGACAACTTTTTATAATATGGTTGTCATATTAAACTATACTATAGTATGGTATGCCTCGTTTTCTATGACGACAACAGTTCTTCTTAGTTACTTATTTTGTGAACCAAATTTTTATTAAACTTGTTATAATATCCTCTTTGGCGAATATTTCAAGTGGAAGGAGTGGGAGTATAAGAGAAGCGTTATTGATTCTTTGATTCGGCTCGAGCATATTGCATAGGGACAAATCCGTGAAAATATTCGAAAGATTGAAGAGGAGCGGATTCAATTTTGGGCGCTTGTTTTTTTCCACCCATATTCTCAATATATATATAGCAATAAACCCACATGAGTGTATAAGATTATATAAACTGCATATATTCGGTGGTACATAACGAAAACCAATATTCAATCTGGAGAAAAAATTGAAATCATTCTTTTGAGAAATTATTAAAGAGTAACCGAGAGGACTAGGACGATGAGATATCGAATTATAACGGATGAAATTCTGCCATCAAAAGAAAGCAGGTTTGAGTTTGGGATTCTTTTTTTTTGTACGAAAGTTGGTGTGTGCAATTTTCTATGCGAAAAGAAAAGGAGTGAGTGAGAGAAATAGAGAGTGGGAGAGACAGGAAACACCCTTTCTATCGTTCAAAGTCAATTTACAGCATATTTTATTTAGACTTTGCTAAGTTATTCATGAGGTAAAACTCGATTCGACTTTGAAGGTAAATGAACCTATATATCAAACTTTTTCGCTTTGCATATAAACATATAATCGTGCTCCACTCATAATGAAGAAGTGAAACACAACTTTTTAATTGGATTGTTGCAAAGCACATAAATACAATAATTAAAATTTAATTATCATTAAGATAATGCGTTTACCCGGAAGCTTATGGCGTGCAAATTTTTGAGGTGGATTTCCTAAAGGGAAATTCCTTCCGATCTCAAATTGGGTTTTATGGATTATAAACTCAACTCAGGAATATCCATAATTTGTTTCAGTTATACGTGTATATCAAAGAGTAATAGTAATTCAAATTTATTATGTTTGTGTTATTACATTAAAATTACATTTTGTTTATTAAGTACCCTATTGTGCTAAATATAGAAGTACTTGAATAATTTGGCAGAGTTTATTTAAAGTATTTAATTTCTCCAAACAGACTTTTTTTAATTTTGCTGATTTTTAGAATAATAAATTTTGAAAGTTTTGTGATAGAACTAATCCAAATTAATAACTATTTCAATTCTAAATACATATCGACGGTCTAGAATTACAACGACGTAAACGCGTCCTTCACACATGGGAGCAAGAATGTATCCATAGGTTCTGTCAGGGCCGTCACAATTGGTGGTTTCCACAAGGTAAAAAAAACTGTTAGTAATCTAATGTTATGTATACCCTATCGCCAAGCTAGTAGATTAGACTTGTGCATTTAGAGCCGTTTTCATTAAATCAAAGTCCATTCGAAATCATGGTCAGTGATGAGTCATCAGTGCGTTCAATGCGTTATCTTAATCGCTATTATCTTCTTAACCATCAAATTAATCTTTTTCTTCGAGGGAAAACAACCGCTCTTAATTGTTCTTTTGTCATCACTATTGCGCGATAACTTAGTAACATTAGTCAAATTAGTCAATTGTTCAATGTTTGTTATCATCTTTAGATAGGACAAATGTTATAGCTGATTGTAATAGATTTCTTATTAAGTTAGTTTTATGTTAGTTCGTTCTTAGATTTCAAACTATACAGTTCATATTTAGACCTCAAACAGTTAATATCTTCTAAATTCAGTTCGTGTTGTACAGCCCAACCGTCAAGACCGAAATTAATGCTTGTATAAAAATAGACTTGAATTAATTTGGAATCTGATGTTTGAAAACAAAGACTTCTATTATCCTATGAAATACTTCTCTCTCCCTACTTGTCTTGAGAGTTGGTAGCCCCAATGTGGATCTCTTCAACGAAATTACAATCCAAGTTTTGGGTTATTTCACTAAAGCACGTTTTCGGAGTACAGTTCACTATTTTGACTGATGCTGGTCTCTGATAGGTTCTAACAAACTAATGCTTCTTCAGCGATTACAAAACTTCTTTGGATATCGATTAGACAGTGTCAAACACTGCTAGGAAATAATATACGTACACCTACTAGAAAATTAATAGAACCACAAGGTTTGACGGTTTTATATGAATATTTCATTTTATATTATAATCATGGAGGTCTTCTGACAAAAATTCTAAAACTTTTATCACCATAAATTGCAGCTTTGACGTCTCAAACAACAAAACATTTCTTCTCTTTTTGTAGATCATTTCTAATTCCATATTGAAACTAATTCATTTGATATTGGGTTTATTTGTCTAAAAGAGACAGTTTTCATAGGTTTCCAGTATTGACTCATATTTGTAGAGATGATTTCGGGTCGTATACACACTAGCATAACAAGAATATGACCCTTATACACCAGCAATAGCGCGAAGAAAACCTAATCTAACCATGGAATCAAAGAAATAGATGGTTTGGCAAATCCAGAATTTTGAGGAATCTATTGTCACCTGTTTTAAAAATGCTTGTCCAGCAGTAAAGGAACACTTTAGACTGTGCTGGAAGACGGCTTGATCAGTCTCCTACTAAAGGTTCGCATGATTTCCATACATTTTAATGATATCCATTAAGAAGACTATTTTTGTGTAATGGGTCCTGCTAATAGTTATTCATTGGATAACGAATATAGTATTTACACTCCCAATATTTTTTGTCGAAAATTGCATTCTTCAATTAAAGTTATGATTTTCACCTGACCTACGTTTGATTTCTATTCTTTATTTTTTTCTCAAAATTGATATTTTGCAAAAGTGCTACTACCATTTATGAAGAATTTATTTTGTTTTCAGTTAGTTAATTGATTAATAATTTTATTTTTTAAAGTAGCTACACGGGCATTCACTACTGAAGAATTAGCAGATCATTTTCGTTTTCTTGCTCTTCTGAAATATTGTATTTTTTGCATCTGATTCGAGTAATTATGTAATTTTTTGTTTTTTGAAATGGTTACCTGTGCTACAAGGGTGTAAACTGTTTTTTAACGAGTGAAACGAGTGTGGATCTTTCTAGCCGAAGGCGAGTGTTTATCTTTTCCAAGTTAAAAATAGGACTTTACACCCGAGCAGGACATAACGTTTTTTGTACACCACTTATGAGCAATGAAATTTTAACAATTTCACATTAAATTTCATTATTCACAAGGAAAATTTAAGAATTGACATGTTTCACAAATGTTTCAAACGAAATCTTAACTTTTAAAGATACCGTTACCGGTTGGAATTCCTCTTAACTACTTGGTCATAAGGCAAATGCCTATTTTATTGTTTCATGGAACATTTGTTTGCTTTTATTTATGTAAAATAAATTTCTTTTCAAAGCAACATAAGGCTATTAATATAATTTTCTTACATTACATACAAAAATTGCTAAATAATAAGCAGATTGTTGTTGAAACGGTAAAAATTAAACTTTTAAAACAGGAAACATTAATAAATTTGAAACATAACCATGGCCCTCTGCCAAAGGCGAGACCAATTTTTTGTGTGGTTTAAGGGCAACATAGGCGACCAAATTTTGACTTTGAGACAAATTTGTTGAATAGTTTAAGACATTTTTTTCACTAGTGAAATAAAAATTCATAATTTTCACTGAGTGAAACATTATGAAACTCAAATCGATATAGAAAACTGTATGTTTCGATACGGGAATTAAAACAAATATGGAGTCTTGTGTATGTATTTGTGGATATAATTAAAACTTGTGGGGTTATATAATATTAAAAATGTGTCGATCGTGGTTATTATTTTGGTATTTAAAGCTTTTAATTAAATATTTTCATATATTTTCATAATCCAAATTTGGTTATAATATGTTCTTGAATATTTTTTTTAATAATATAAGAAATAAGATGATTTTGCGTTGATTGCAGTTTTGAAGTTCTTTTATTATATTTAATACATTATTATTGCTTTAAATTATATACTTAACTTTAACATGTTCCCTGTCCTGGTTAATGAAATCCCATGTCTTAATCTTCGAATTTATTACATGACATATCATTTCCGTGTTACAAATCCCTAAATGTATTACGAATTACCTTGAATTACAAATTGCATAAATGTCTTCTTATTCCACTGGCGCTATGGTTTTGGCGAACCCATTTATGATACTGCTTAAAACAGTGGCTGCCATATATTTAAGCCTTTTACCGGATCAAAATAATACATTTCGGGAAACGTGTTGCAAACAGCTCATTTCTCTCAACAAATTGCAATTTTATGCAACGGATTTATGGAACAATCTGCACGTCGACTACGAGTCCTCGATTTACTTTTCATGACAGCAACTTTGTAGCGCCGAGAGAAAAGCAGACGTGAATATTATCCGGTTAGAAAAGGCTTTAAAAATTTTATGGTCACATGGACAAAATAGAGTTATTAAAAATACATGAAAGTCGTCTTGCACCGATAACGATGGCACTATAAAGTCTGATTCGTAAAATATGTTCACATAATTCCTAAGCATAGTTTTTAGTGTTTTATGCATTCACTTGATTTTCCGTAAAAACGTATGTTGATTGAGAGATAGTAATTTAATATATATATACTAAACTTTATATTAGCAGCAAACTCTGGATATATAAAAAGGGAATTTAGAGAGAAAGGTAATTTGAATTAAATTAATTAAAAATTTAATTTTGGTAAATAAATTATCTGCCTCTGTGTCCTAGTGGTTAGTACCCTGGACATCCTCCTCGAGGTCGTGGGATCAAATCCCGGGCGGATATTTTTCTAGCGCGAAAAAGTTTCCATTTGTGTATATCAATAACATTACGAATTAATATTCATAGCGAATTATTGATTTGTAATGACGCAAACAAATAAATGAAATGGGCGGATTGACTGGATCCGTTTACAACTGGTCTTAGGTGCTATTAATTGACTACTAATACACTGAAACACAAACAGTCACGTAAAGTCTAACACCCGTTGATTGAGGTTGAGACTACCCTAGTTCCTACCACTAGTTCCGTCGTGAATGTCGTGGGAATGGTTTTTTTTTTTTTAAATAAATTATAGTCCATGCTTGTAATGAGCTTAATTACAAATATGAAAAGTAAATCAAATTTAGTAGTTTAAAAGATCTTTTAAACAAACTGTAAATATTTAACAATTATCATCAAATACATAAAATTTCTTTTATACAACTAGGTCGATAAGAAAAGGCATTATAAAAATCTAAGTTTCTAAAAAAATGCTTGTGTGTTTGATATCCTTTTCGATAGTTTTTAATTCAATATTTTATACATTCTGTGATAAAAATCATCTGTTTTTATTAAATTTTAATATAAAATTCTCAATTAATACTCAAATTGTTTCCTAGTTCATTTCCTTATTCTACAGTTTTATAGAGAAAACTATATCTTGCTGTCTCATACTTGCACACAGGAAAAACTGTCCGTCTCATTTATTGAAATAGTTCGTTCTCATTCGTAAAATACTAAGTTGATTTAAATGATTTCTTTAAAGCACTTATGCTACAAAATGACTTCGACAAAAGAAATATTAGTACCATAAAATCGATATTTTGTAACTGAAATTCGAAATAATTTATTAATTCCTTACTTTTAACTTTCGCCAAAATTGAAACTTCCAAATCAATTAATTTGTGATAAACCGGACTTAATAGAAATGAAACAATAGTTCTGGAAAAGCTGATTAACTCGTAGTACTTTTTAAGAATATATTGCGTTTTAAGGAAAATATCTTTATTATTACTAATTACTTAATGTATTATATTTACTTCATGTTATTATATGCAGGACACAGGCAAAATTATTTTCTTTAGGACTTTGGAATAAAGAAGTACAATGAAGTGATATTTTTTATTTAACAAATTAAATATGTTATTGTGATTTGAGTGACAAAGTGAACTTTAGTCCGAATTCATAAAAGGAAACTCATTATTAACTTATAACTTTTGGAAGTGACAACTTAAAAACAATGTAAATTGTTTTCAATAGAACATTTACAATGTATCACCAAATAGCCACCATATTCGTAGTTTGGATTCATGTGGTAAAGTCTACTACAACAAACATTTATCAAATATTTATTGAGATATTGAGAGTTCTTTTGTCATTTTAAATGTGAAGCATTTGTAAAAAATAAATGAAAAAGTTATTTAACCATACAAGTCATTGAATTGAGAAAACTACCTTAAATAAAGATAATTTTCAGTACTCTGATTCTAAAGAAAAAAACTAAAAAATACAATAATTGTAGATTTTTCAGCTTTTCAAAGTAAATGGGCCTTTAGGTACAATCAGGCCTGACGGACCTAAAATTTTTCCGTCCAGACGCCTTCTGCACAACATTGTATATATTTTTAATAATTTTTTTAAAGAGTGCTTTTAGAAAATAAATAATTTTCGTTTTTTTCCCAGAATTCATCATTTGAATATCTATATATCGAACAGTTTTCAATATATTAAAATAAAAATCCAAGTGTGTATGACAAAAAGACGGATCAAAAACAGAGACAGGTACAGGAA
>JXOV01000998.1:0-10151 GCA_001014945.1 Clogmia albipunctata | reverse complement strand
AATTTTAAAAAAAAAAAAAAAAAAAAAAAAACTTAACATGACAGAAAATTTTTATATGTAAGATTTCTATAGTAAAAACTACATTGGAATTTTTAGTCTGAGAAAGAACGCTTTAACTTTACAGGATCTTCTGTTATTTAGAGAAGAATAATATCATTCACTTGAAAACTACAAGAACGCAATAATATAATTCAAAACATAAAATGGCCATGATCTAATTAATAATATTTTAATTTTATTTATACTACTTCGAGTTAAGAACACCAAGTTGCTGAATTAGTAGTTTTGGCAGTAGTCCAACTTCCTGTCCAAACTAAAAATCCCATCTGTTTACTGAAATGTGGCTTTGATACAACATTGCGAATAATTTTCGTAAACCTGCGAAAAGTAAACAATTGTCCTAAAATAGAAAATAAAAATTAAATTTGAAACGTGCCGAAAATTAAATTATTAACTTCTTATCACTTTGTTGCAAATTGAGTTTCTGGTTGTGAATTCACACTGGATTGAGCCGGTCTTGTGCTCGCTTGCGTATTTCGAACATCTTTCGACTGCCTGATCTGCGAATGATACTGGAATCGATTCCAAATGGTCTACATCGAGGTATTTGCAATGCCATTAAGATCCAATTGCGCCAAAGTTTATTTTAGTTCTCTCGGAAGCTCCCCTTATCTAATCATTGATTTTTGTAATGGGAATAATACTCGTTTTAATTGATTCCAATTAGGCAGGAGAGAGAGATTCGATAAAGCAAATGTTGATTTTAAATTGGTCTAAAAATAAATCTTGGCTTATCGCTAATGGCCTGACCTACTTCTAGTTTTGTTTGTCTCTATTAGAGTTCAGTTTATTTATGATTGAGAGGAATTTTGCACAAATTACGTAGTTGATTAATCAATTCTGAAAATAAAAAAATGATGAAAAATCCTAATTCACTTATAATTAAAAAAAATTAAGAACTACGTTATTTAGAAGGAAATAAAACAACTGAAGTATTGTTTTCAATAGAACTTTGTTTTAATTTTTGTGAACTTTAAAAATAACTTTTTAAATTTAATATCTTGTAAAATATGCAGGTTAAATTTTGGTGCGACGGCGTAGAGGGAGCGACTCTATACTCCCTTTAATTTAAAGTGGGTGAAAGTTAGATGTAAATTTTCTTCTGTATTTGGGAGCTCTTAAAGGGATCTCAACGTCTTGTTAGTACTTGTTCGAGTGCTATAAATTTCTAATNGTAAAATATGCAGGTTAAATTTTGGTGCGACGGCGTAGAGGGAGCGACTCTATACTCCCTTTAATTTAAAGTGGGTGAAAGTTAGATGTAAATTTTCTTCTGTATTTGGGAGCTCTTAAAGGGATCTCAACGTCTTGTTAGTACTTGTTCGAGTGCTATAAATTTCTAATGTGATATTTAAAAATTAATATTTCTTGCTGAATTTTTGCGTTAAAAATTGAGGGCTTATATGGTTTCGTTTCATAATTTATTTAAACAAAGAGAAAGCATAGCAATTTTTGGTTTTTGTGTTATTTGGGTTGTTATTAAGCGATTGGTTAGTTTTTAACTATGTTTGCATTTTATGCTAAGAATTTGAGTGCTGTGGCATCCCATCAATTTGCGAAAGGCGTCATGCTATTATTTATTTTCAAATGTTGTAGCATCATATTTGTATTTGGGAAATATATTAGTAACAATGCAACCCGAGAACCCAATAAACTTAGTTTTGCAAATCGCAGAAATAAAGAAATGCACAATTAAAAGAAAAACTTACTGATTTGATTAAATGTTGCTCTGTCCGCAAAAGGGCCTCATGATGCTTGAAAAAAAAATACTTTTTGCACTCCCGCATCGAAACATACGCTTTTCGATATCCATTTGAGTTTCGTAATATTTCACTTTATCGCACTCAGTGAAAATTTTGAATTTTTATTTCACTAGTTAAAAAAATGTCATAAATTATCCAACAAATTTGTCTCAAAGTCAAAATTTGGTCGCCATTGTTGCCCTTAATATAAATTTTCCCTTTTAATTCCCGTAAGGAACATGGGGGGTCGCAACCTCAACCAACGGGTTTGCGACATTTCGATGACTATTTGTTTTCAGTGTATTATTAGTCAATTAATAGCACCTAGACCAGTTGAAAAGGACCCAATCAATCCTATCTGCCCAGGGATTGAATCATTGACTCTGATGAGGCAGCCGGCGTTACCACATCAGTCACGAGACAGACATTGTTGTCCTTAAACTCCACAAAATATTTGTCTCGGTAATGCCATACGGCCGTGATTATGTTGTAAATTGTTTAGCGTTTCCAGCTTTTAAATTTTAATATTTTCCGTTTCAACATCGATCTGCATATAATTTTGCTATATTTTTTCGATTTTTCACACATTACGTAGATATCAGTGATAAATCTGCTTAACTGTAATGTAAGTAAATTATAGTAATGATCTTATATTGCTTTAAATGGAAATTTATTTTATATTATACATAAATTAAAGCAAATAAATGTTGCAAGTCACAATAAATTAGACATTTGACTTATGACCAAGTAGTTAAGAGGAAACAAACTATATAAGTTTGAATTCCAACCGTTAACGGTTACTTTACAATTTCAGATTTCACTTGAAATATTTGTTAAACATGTCAATCTATGAATTTCCCTTGTAAATAATGAAATTTAATGTGTGCATTAAAAATTTCAGTGCTCATGAGCGGAGTGCAAAAAACGTTATGTCCTTCTCGGGTGTAAAGTCGTGTTTTTTAACTCAGAAACGATGAAATTCTCGCCATCGGCTCGAATGTTTAACAACAGTTAGCTATACACTCTTGTAGTTCAAATAACAATTTTGATTGTAATAGACATGAAAAAGGAGTTTCGCATCAAAATAAACTAAAACAAGTTATAATTTATGTTAAAAAACTCTACGGCCATCTTTCCCAATCATGGCGGAAGGTTGTCTAATTTCCACCTGTCAGTTTTTATTA
Organism: Clogmia albipunctata; assembly: GCA_001014945.1. Taxonomy (NCBI): domain Eukaryota; kingdom Metazoa; phylum Arthropoda; class Insecta; order Diptera; family Psychodidae; genus Clogmia; species Clogmia albipunctata. Next base: position 7,165 of record JXOV01000998.1, on the reverse strand, counting down.
GATATTTTATTTTTTTAATTACAGCAATAACCAACATCTATTGATATGATTATAATCTATATTAAATACGCTTAAATTTAAGGAGCATTTGAATTTACTTCAAATTTCATTTTATTAGGAGAAGAAAGGTTGTTTCTTCCAAAAAGTAGGGCAACTCTCCCAAGTTTTCCCTAAGTGATTTAGTTATTTCAAGTCTGTTTACGAAAATCTTATAGAACAAGATTTTCGTAAGTATTCAAATAAAATTTTTCTATTTTAATTCTTGTAGGAACATGGTCATAGGAACAAGTCTTAACCACTTGGCTAGGGCGAATAAATATTCAAAGTCCAATGCAAATTGTGTTTTCATTCATAAAAATTATTTACTAATTATGAAAATTGTGAAAAGTGGGACTTATTAACCAAATATGATAACAAAAACCTTATTAGCAAAATCAGCCAGTTATTTCCGGATTTTATTATCACTTAAGTATTGACATTTCAACTGAGAAATTCGCAAAATATCCATACGAAAGCCACTTAAGAAATTATCATATAACACCATCACGTTTTGAATGAAAAGGGTTTTTTGAAACGTAATTCCATTTTGGAAAAGGGTCTTTTGAGAAATTTAAATGCGAAATGAATAACAATAAGAAATAAACCTTATTTATGTTTTTTTCTGACAGCATAAAATAATAAATCATATTAAGAATACTTCAAGATAAAATGAAAATTGAGTTGCATTAGTTTAATTGGATAAAAGCTTAATTTTTAAGTTGAAATCGTGATTTGTTTTTGCAAATACTTAATTATGCAATTACGTGTTAAAATTCATAAAAAAAAACATTCGATTGGTTTAGACTTAACGACTTGAAGAGTGTGTTTAATAGTGATAAGCTCATATGAATCATTACAAATAGCTGTTATCAGATCATTATAGACCAGTTCACTGTAATTTTATCACGATTCTAGTAAATTTTTCAAGTTGCGATAGACAGTTTAGAGTCAAAATAAACCCCATGAAGCACTTAATTTATAAATTGTGCTCTGTCTGATAACGGTAAGTAAATAATAATTTGTTTACTATAACCCTGAACATCAAAACAACATTTATTCTCTACACGGCTTTGATGATTTATGCATTTTAGATTATTATGTAATTGAAAGTTAGCTGGGATTCTAAAAGGTTTCATAACAGAAAAATATTGCATGTACTAATTAATTTTTTTTAATAAGCTCTTATCTCTTATATTATAAACTGTTTTTGATGTTATTGCAGCTTATAGAAATAAGAATAGTAATTTTTTTATACTTATTCCAGTTATCATAATTATTTTTATATATCAAGTTATTTTATTTCCAATTCCAAATTATCTACGTTTTTAGAATTTTATATTAATTAACAGTCCTTAATTTTTATTAAAATGCTTCCGGGCATTCCGAGGAAGACGGCATTACTCAAAGGTACAAAGTACAAAGATTGTCAAGATAAAAAATTACCCTTATGAGCTTGTCACACCGAAAAGTCAGAAAATTTACTGTTTGTGAATGAACCGCCCCAATTTTTAAAATTCAATTTCCCAATTAACTGTTATGATTAGATAATGAAATTGCATGTCCATGGAATCCTTGTTGAACTGGCTATTGTATTTCAAACTTAAAATAGAGCAAATATTAACGGCACAATGACGGGTTCAAATTTGACACGGTATCAGCAAACACCGTTATGCCCGCTAACTTTTGGAAGATAACAAAAAAGCAGGATCCAAAAAGATGCCGAGAAATTNATTAGATAATGAAATTGCATGTCCATGGAATCCTTGTTGAACTGGCTATTGTATTTCAAACTTAAAATAGAGCAAATATTAACGGCACAATGACGGGTTCAAATTTGACACGGTATCAGCAAACACCGTTATGCCCGCTAACTTTTGGAAGATAACAAAAAAGCAGGATCCAAAAAGATGCCGAGAAATTCAATAGAGCAACTTCCCCTTTAATGTCAGTAACCCTGAGATGCACATTTGGGCAATCATATTATTATTATGAGATTTTATTCTTCTTTTATGAACTAGAAGAATCGGAACTCAAACCGATTAATGCTTGGGAAGACTGACGTGAATGGTCATCGCCAATTTTTGACTTCAAACAAGTTAAAATTATCACGGAAACAATGCTGCAACCTAAACCGTCTTAGAACAGGACATGGCCGATGTTACTAATCAAGGCTCTAAGTGAGGTGCAGAACTTCAAACAATGGGATCTACAACGACGCAAGAAATGGATTGTCTTCATTTACACTTTTGCAACAAAAAAGCTCATAAAAATGAATAAATATTATTAAAAAATTTCGAAGTTGAAAACTTAATCATAATGTAGCTATTTAATAGCTTGATTTTAATGTAAAAAATTGGATTACATTTTTAGGGCACTACAGCCTAAATATGTAATAGTGATTTTCACAACTGTGTCCATAAGGAATTATTTAAAAACAAAAAAGGAAATTATGGAAGTAAGTGCTCCAAATTATCATCTTTAATCTTATAACAGTAGTTTTATTTTGGAAGGTGTCAAAGAGGGACGTGATCCGAAGCAACTTGTTGGTAATAAAACAAAACTACTTATCTTTAGTCTCTCCTTTTCAAATTCCTATTCCTGCACGCGGTGGCACTACTAATCCTAGCAACTTGGCTGAAGATTGGGTATCAACCCCATTGAGACGCCTTGCGGGAGAGCAAAGGACAATAGGAGACCAATGTACGGTGATCCATGGTACATTGATATATGATGGCACCGGAAGAACCCAACGAATAGGGCACTCTACCCAAGAAACAGCAATAGATGCCCTATGCTCCAAAAGAAGCGGCGTCTAGCCAAGGAAACCTGAAGTAGTTTTATAAGAATTGCATCAAGAGACAGGGTTACACAGGCAACAGGCCACTCCGGCCCACAAGCCTATACAGATACTAAATTTTATATTAATTGTTTTACAAAACATCAATTATTTTAGTTATTAAAAAATCGAGCAAAACACGAATTTATAACTGATTTCTCCCGCGGAGAGTTTTTTTCTTCGATGCTTCTCAAAATACTAAAAAAATGAAGTATTTATTTCTGGATCTACGAAAATGTCGTTTTTGTCTATATAAAATTTGACATATTATTTGTTTGGTATATTTGTAAAATTCTTTTTCCAAAAAAATTAAATTGAAATTCTTGTAAATCAAAATCATGTTGATTCCTATTACATTCCATTCACAAAACAGAGTTGCTTATTATATTTCAATTAAAGTAGAGTGATTTAGTATGGAACTTTAAATAAAAAAATATTCCGAAAATAATTATTTGAATAGTTAAGAATAGAAATACTCTTAACTGAATTTTCCTAAGTATGTGCTATTAAACAAGATTTGAGTATTAAACTGGATGCTGAGCAGTCAAGTGATACAAGATCTTGGCCGCACGACTAAACCTGTCTCAAATTTTGAATATTCTTCAGCAAAAAGATGTTCGTGTATGAATTGCGGATGTTCAGGTCATGGGTAATTTCTTGGTATTGCCCTCTTCATATTTCTTCTCCCTTTTCAGATTGTACTTGATATCAAAGAAATTTGTTCAATTCGAAGAAGCAGATTCGAAACGAAAACGTGAGCATGGTTAAGAATATTTAATTTAATTTCGATAAATTGTGAGCAATAATTTTGTGGAGAACACTAATTGCTTCTTCACGTCTGTGAGATAATTTATGGTGATCTCAACTGGTTATCGGCCATATGCGGAATTTACGCAAACCCGGTGTTTATTTTGACCAGAACACCATTCAATTAGCAGGAAAATCAGTGTTAACACCTTGCAACAATAATATCCAAAAACAATTAACAAGTCTTATATTTAAACCAGTCAAATTAGGGAAATTATCAACATTAAAAAGGAAGTTTATTTAGCATCTCATGATAATTCCATTATTCGATTAGTTGGATAGAACTGACATTTTAACTTGAACTTTACATAAACATAAGTTTTTTATTTAAAAAAATGAAAACTATCTAAAGCTAAGTAATTGTTTTTTGTACTGCCACTTGAAGCAGTGTGAATTATGATCTGCTAGGCAAGTGTTTCATCGTTTTCGGAATAAAAACGGATTAAAAATCCATTTTTTATCTCGGAAAGTCATGGAACTTTTATTTGTCATCCTCAAAACACTAATTTTTAAAGTAATTATTTTATTTCTAACTAACATGTGTTTGAACAAAATATTGAAGTAAATTTTAGTAATTTGAATAAATGACAAGTTAAATTGTATAATTTGTAGGGCCCAGAACTCGCCCACGGATTATAGCCCTTATTCACCGTAACACCGAATATATGGTGGACAACCATAAGTCCTTCGCATATCGCCCTATCTCCCCCAGTTATAATTTTTACCCTGACTAATTTACTATATAGCTATCGATAAAATAACTGCTTAATCTTCAGGGGCATTAAGATGGGATAAGATAGAACTGTTTATTAGACCGGCCATTCGGCATTACACACTAGGGCAGTATAGATCTGAACACTGTTTAGGAGAGGTTTATTTTAAATAATATGTAGGGTTAGATTGAACTGCAAGCTAATTTCGGATTTTATAAATAGTGGCGGTATGTTATGAAGGTGCCCTCTTCCTGAAAGTCTTTCCTTGCAATTAGAAAAATAGACAAATAAATATTAGTAAAAAAAACATTTACAAAAATAATATCCCCGGCTTCTACCGTCTCTTAGTATCGCCAATATTATTCCTTCGAATTAGACATGTTTTCAAAGCTTGAATGGAGTGCATAGAATCAAAGAAACAAATTGGATCTTTCTATATTTCAGTTGCCCCTCGATATTTCAAAACTTGACGGATTCTTAAAATATTTTGAATAATCGTATGGATCCATTTCTGCTGCTCAGACTACTCAATAACTTTTTTAACAGAAAAGGCGTCTGAAATGATGCAACAACAAATATGCAACTTTGAATTGTCGAGAGTTGGTCGTGAATGAGTTCGAATTACCGAGATAAAAAAATGTATTGATTTAGCTCGAAATATCAAGACAATTTGTGGGGCACGTTATGGCTTTGCATCAATGAAAGGTTTGAAGATTTCAATGATCAAGAGTCGACTGTACTAACACTTTGCTGACACTCAATTAATGAATACTGATGAAAGTTGTGAAAGGAATGGTCTTCTTCGTTGTATATGTGTTTTGTTTCAATGACAAAAACCTGTCAATAAATAGGCTCTATATAGAAACTTTTGTTTATAGTGCTAATCACATTCTACCAAAGAGTCCTTTGAAGACATGATAATAAATTGTTAATTGTAAAAGATTAGCAAATGAATAGATAGGGCATTTACGTTAAACCAATTGGTTAAACCCAGACTGATAACGGTTATTATGTCGTCGTCGAAGAAGACACTATAAAGGATTGATTTCTTCTACAAAAGAGTAACTGCCGACATATAATTATAGAATAATTGTTTATGGATATTATAATCATCCTCAGGAATGTATCATGCTCTCGACTTTTAACTAAGAAGCGATTAAAAATTTGGAATTTTTATACCATTGCACACATAATTATTTATTGTTCATTTTTGACTCAAGATATAAAAATTCATTTGCATTAAAATACCTGTTTGAATATAAAATTTATCCGTTGAATAATGAAAAATCAAATAGAACCTCCTTTCACAATTAACAATACAGAAAGGTAATGAAAGGTTTAGAAAACGCTAAAGACCGAACAAATAATATGCGTTTGGAAAAGTATCAATAAAATTCCGCATTTTAATTTTGAGGTATGAGAATTAAGAAAAGGGGTTAAATCTCTCTCAACGGATGCTGATTTAATTCTTTACCATTGGTTCTGCCCCATAAACGAATTGATCTATTGTTCAGGGGTTGTTTACTTCTTTTCTGAATGGGTGAATTGAGCCTTTGATTCGCGATTATTTTTTCAACGTTCTCAATAGTTTTGCTTTTCAAATACTTTCTGCAGGTCTCAAGGATTCTAAACAATACTCTGTGACAAGTCCCTTTCATGAGCTGAATTATTTGCTAAGGGTTTAAATTGAATACATTGTTGAAATAACATTCCAATTTTAGAAGGGAAAATCATCCCTTCGTGATATTTTTAATGACAATTTAACGCTTTTTTATTAAATTTTTATTACTCTTTTAGTGAGGGTAAATATTCGTTATCTATATATTGTCATTTTGTATTTAATGGCTTTTAACAGTTTATAATAGTTCCTATTCCAATACACTGACAAAGCTGCCAAATGAATAGTCAATTTTAAATATTTTAACATTTTTAACATCTTAGCACATTAATATAAACATTAAAAAACATCCCCCTATATTTCTAATTGAAATTTGAAGTATTTTTAATAGAAATGATTTTAATAAAAAAAAAGTTCTAATATTATAAGAAAATATAGTCTGAAAATGCACAATACCAAGAAAAAGGAGGTTAAAAGTGTCGGTCTGTTTTCATTTTGACAATAACAAAGAACAAAAATTTAATATTTACTCTTTAATATTTACTTTTTAATAATTAAACAATTGTAATCACTACATTTTAAAACATTTTGGTATAATACATTTGAAGCAGATGATATTTTTTTTATACAGGTTTTGAAAAATTTACATACTTTTGTTAATGTCACAAATATTATATAATTTAAATATATCTTACAAATATTCATCTATATTAATTTTTAAATTGAATACAAGGAGAGAGAGAGTGTGTAGTTTTGTTTTTAAAATTTTCGACCGAACAAAAATTGTAGCTTTTAAAAAACAATTCTAGCTGATTTTAATTATCTAATTAATTTAGACATCCTTATTCCTATTAAATTAATTTTATTAAAAGAAATAAGTCTAGTATAAATTTAATATTTATCAACATCATCACTCTACAACCCAGATCTGAGTGAAAATTATGAATTTATATTTCACCAGGCCCGTAAAACGGTAATAATGTCGTTCAAATAGAGACGGTCAAATTTTTAAAGTTAGTTTTATGTGAATTTTTGCGGAAAGTACAAAAAAAATTTAAGTCCAGCTCGGGTGCAAAATCCGTTTTTGCAATTCAGTATCAAAAAGTAGAATTGTCTTCACACAAATGGGTTCTGTAACGGTTTACTTTTCTG
>JXOV01000997.1:5291-18638 GCA_001014945.1 Clogmia albipunctata | reverse complement strand
TAACGGGCAGAAGTTCGAGCTGGTAGCTCTATGATATGAATTAATAAAAAATCTATATTCTTAATAATTTATAATTAACGAAATTTGTTTAATAAGAACCTAATTGAAAGGCGTCTGGTTGAGAAAATTAGAAGACCAAAAGACCTAAAGGCCCGCTAACTTTGGGAAGGTCTAAAATTTACAAACAAATCTTATTAATAAAGTTTTTTAATATCAGTAAGAGATATTAATTGGAATTATGAGATAATTTTTTCACTTTTGAATTCTTATTGTATATATTTTTTTAATTATTTAAAAAAAGTGATTTTGAAAAATAATTATTTTCGAATTTTTCCCCGAATTCATCATTTGAATCGCTATAAATCGACCATTTTTCAAGATATTTGAAATAATCAAAGAGTGTATGATCGACAGCAGTTACTTATGTTTAAAATGCTTTTGTCTATTATAAATTATAACTTAAACTTAGCGTGCCTACAGGCCGGCTTGGGAATTAAAGGTTAAAATAGCATATGAATTTTTCCTTTGAAATAAACTTACTCATAGATTAGGACTTTCCTTTATTGCTGATGATGATGTGGCACTACAGCCCAGGGCGGTTCTAGGCATCCAGAATTACAGACCTTAATTCCTGTCGATTCACTGCCACGTCTCCCCAGTTGTGGACTCCCAGTCGCAAGTGAAATAAAAATTCAAAATTTTGACTATTGCCAAATGTAACACATTATGAAACTCAAATCGATGTCAAAACTCTAACCTTCCGAAGTGCAAAAACTATAAACATCAATTGCAAATTGTAAAAGCTTAATGGATAGGTTTTTCTAGCTTTTACAGGACTCACTATAACCGAGCACTGAAACGATCTTACTACAGGGCTGTTGTGTTATTGAAAAAGAAAGTAAAATTAAAAAAAGAAAATAATTGAATAAGAGCAAATTTAGGTCAATTTCCAAATTTTTTCTTGTAAAAAATTAAACTTTTTTCCATACGACTGACATTGCAAAATATGAAATTAATCATTTTTAATTTGGAAAATCACCTTGGAACGGTTTTTCACAAACAACTATTGACAATTTAACTACACAATAGTCATTTGTTAGATACAATTTATTTAACCTTTTCAAATTTTTCAAAGATCTTTTATAACTTTATTATTGTTTTAGGTAAATTTAATGTTTTTTCTTAATATCGCACCCAAAATAAGCAAAAAAAAAAAGTTTGTGATGACATAATTAAAATCTGTAACAAATTTATCAATAACTTTTTAAAAATGGAAACTAAAACAACAATTGTGAAGAAAACCAGGTCTTTGGAAATGACGCACGTAGTCAAGTCTATCAAACAAACCTATTTATTTGAAATTAAAAACAATTCGATCATTAAGGAGATAATTGACCCATTTTTCAGTCACTGATAACTACTTTTTCAGCAGTTGTTCTATCAGGTTTTAATTGCGTCATCTCTTTATGGTGACGTCTTTTTTGTCAAAAATTATGAGCGGATTTGATTAAAGTGGAATTTGAAGCAGATCAGAATTTGGAAAGCAACTTTTTGCTGAAAAATAGTAAAATCCAAATAATTAATCTCCTTGGCTTCGATAATCAAAATCCGGTATTATTTATTTTCAGAAATTCCGTAATTCGCAATTAAATAATTTCACCATTTAACGGTGCGATAGAATTATCAAATTGGATTCGTTTGGCAAATTATGAATGGCGAGCATATCAGTTTAAATGATTATTCCAGTTCATCGGAGTTAATTTATTTATTATATTTTAATAATTCCAGGAGTGCAGGGAGTACATAAGTGATTGATAAATCGGTAGTAAAAACATCAACAAGTGATTAAATGAGTCTTCTCTGTTTACTGTTTATTTGCACAGTATTTTATTGTGTCTTTCTGTAATAATAAAATAATATTTGCTTAATGATAACGGATTTGTTTTGAGTCAAAAAAAGAAGAAGTAATGACTATTAACGACCCTCCTATTTAGAGTCATAAAGTGAAAAATACCAAAGAAAATATGGCACCTGTTGAAATTAAGACCCTCCCATATTTCGACAGGTAGATATTACCTTCAAGAAAGCAAAACGAAAATGGCTGACTTGAGAATTTAATTCCAGAAAATTAGTCATTTCTCAAATGGCGTGTGTAAAAATAAAAATTATTAACAATTTTGATATAAAATAGTTGAGTCACTGACAGAACTCCCTTCCCTTTCTCTTTTCTTCAGTCTTATCGGCTTTTCTTCACTCTCCCTCTCTCTCTCCTCCTCGGTACTGGACTGTGTTTATTGACACAGTCGTTGTATTATTAATTCGATTTGTTTTCCCCGCTCTTTATTAATTTCTCCCCGTGCAGCGTGATTGTTCGATGCACTTTCCGCGATTTTTAATTGAAATTCCGCGCGCGGAGAAAACAAGCCACTTTTTCAATGGATTCACCATTCTCAGCAAATGACTCTGGACGACGCAGTTTTGGACAACAAACAACCACTGCCAATACCCGATGCCCGCGCCAAGAAGAACCGGTTGCAGCAGTCGAATTGCCGCTTCTTTCGCCAGCTTTTCCGTTTTGTTTTCGCACTTTTGCACCAGGAGGAGAGAGTCAAGAACCGGCAATCGTTCGATTTGATAGTGGCCTGTTTACCGAATGCATTCTCTGTTTTTGGCATTTGCGAAAAGTGAATAATAATGATAAAGTGGTGAAAAGGGCAGTAATCGAGGAGACTTGTTGTTGATTCGGTTTGACCCACCAGAGGCGAGCACCTTGTTGAAGAATGCGGGGGTGTGGTATTCAGTCAGATTCAGACCCCTTAATCTTTTCGAGACGCTTCTTCTTCCATTGAAGCACCTGCCTTGGGACAGAGGAACAATTAATCATTCCGCAAAGCGACTCCCAATTCTTCGTCGGAACTTTATTTATCGCTCTGAACTAGAAATTAGTTTTTGGGACATTCAAAACGAGGGCATAAATTAATATTAAGCACATCAGGCAAATACCTACTCGTTTCGATGAAAGGAGATGAAGAAGAAGACGATGAGGATGAGGCAAAGAGTTGAATTCACGAAGAGGCAATAAGTTGTTGTCACTTAATAAAACAAAACAGAAAACAACAAAAGAGAGAGGAGTGGAGAGAAAAAGAAGATCGCACCGTGTGTCTCGAACCTCGATGAGATCAGATCGTCTCGGCGGCCATATTGGCTGCGATCATTTATTATCTGCTCTTCTCCTCGCCCTGTTAATCTGTTACTTTTTGCTGGCTGTCCATTCTTGTTGTCTGGCTCAGGGTTAAATAAAATAAAAAGTGTAGAGGCGAAAACAAGATGAAGAGGGAGAGGAGTATCGAATTATAGCCATAAGTCGTTTTGGATTGGTGGCAGCGTACAAAAGACAAATGATCTTCTCAACAAAAGGTGCATTGTGCATCGTTGGGAATTAAAACTTTATTAGCCAACATCCTCCTGCCTGAAAGAGAGAAATTTCTTGCAATAACAAATAGAGAGTAATAAAAAGTCGTTTTTCTTCATTGTATCCATGATTATTTATTTAATCATTATAGCAATTAAAATACATTCAAAGTTTCATCATTGTTCTGGTTTTATTTTTTTAATCGTTTTATACCGTGTTTAATATAATAAATCCTAATAAACTTTTAAATTATCTCAAATAGGTCTTAATTGTATATAAAACTGAAAACAAAAATATATATATATTTATATATAGAACTATTATTTATATATATAATATATTTATATGAGTTTAGAGATAAAAACTAAAAAGAAAAGTAAAATAAAAATAATAAATGAAAAGATGCGTTAACAATAAACTGGTCTCAAAATAATTAGAACAATTTTTTTTTGTAAATTATCCATTCTTTAAATATATTATATATAGATGTTGTGTGTGTGTTTTAATTTGTTTGGCTTGGCTCAGTTTCGATTAAAATTTACATTAATAATCTTATATTGTGTATAATAGTTTAAATATATAATATTTTTTATTATAATAATATTCGCACTTGAAACTCGTTGCACAAAATTTCCTAAGTTCTTATTCGTTTAATAGTTTGGTTGTTTTCCTTTCCATTTTACTTTTTTGTTTTTTAATAATAATTTGAATGAAAATATTGTTGTTTCCACGTTTTCATACCCTCTTCTTGTTTCTTGTTTTTTATTTATTTATTATTACACGCTCTAGTGGCTTTTGTGGGTTCAATAAATTACTATAACCTTATAAATACATTTACATATTGTCACTTAACCCTTGACTGCACTTTTTGTTGCATCAAGATCGTTTTCACTTTTCTTTTCTTTTATAAGTTGTAAATGGTATATCTTTTCAAGTTGGTTTTGTATCTTTTATTTTTTAAATTTTAATCAACAGATTATTCGTTGGCAAAATTGCATTCGTCAAAACATTTAATGTTGCGAAAATTAGAAACGAACCTTTGGAAATTGTCTTATATAATCAATAGGTTTTGTAATAATATTTTTTTTATAATCACTTAAATACACGTTTAAAAGGCGTTGGAGGGGTTGAGAACTAAAATCAGCTCTGCAACCATATTCACCTCCCATCAACTTTTTTTTAATCTTTGGATATTTAGCTTTTAGTAAATGTTGAAATGTACAAAATTATAAAAAAGGAGAGAAAAACTATAAAAACAATTTACATATTAGTTTAGAAATATCTAGACTCGAAATTTGCCGAAAAACTAAAGACTTCGTTGTTTGGAAACCATTCAGAAGAGTAGTTTTCTCTGTTTAATTACACCTAACCCTCTTCAAGCTTTTTTTTTTTTTAGTTACAAGAGTTGCAAATTTTTCTACAGACCTATAGACAGACACTGTTTAGTTATATTTGGTTTAATTTTAATAGTTTTTGAAATTGGACTTATGAAAATCTATATATTTAAATTTAGTCATTATTGTCGAGCATTAAAGTTACAGTAGACCCTCTATTTTGCCATTTCTTTTTTTTTATTAATTTTAATTAAAATAGTGAAATTAGTTTGAGAATAGGATCTTGAGACATGGAATAACAGCAACTGGCACCTTTTGTGCTCATTTGCATTTAGTGTATCTCGTCGTATTTAAATCGGAATGGTCAAATATCGAAATTGTCAATCGTAATTTTGGCATTTTTCTCTTTTCCTTTTCTTTTTCATTTAAAATTACATCACCTAAATTTCTCTGGCAATCCCTAAATAACTTTCTATAATTTATTCATTAGTTAAGTCATGTATACAAAGTAATTACGGCTAGTTTTGATTAATTTATTTTGGCTTTAATTTGTTGCAAGTAGCTCCTTTGTTTAGTCCTTAATAAGTTTTAGGAAAATGGGAAATTATTCGTATTTCGACTATTGCAAATTAATTCTATTTAGTGATGGTCTAACATGGGTTAATAGTTTTTGTGATTATAGGTTTTGTGATAAAAATTTCCAGCATTTATCATCGTGAATACTATTCGAAATATTGTATTGTCATGTTAACACCGTATGGTCCAAAATGCATACCGCCACAAGCAGAGCGCGCCCCCCACCATTGGTAACCCCACCTCTTAACCCTTTGCAATCCGCACCGTTTTAACCAGTCCTATTTACAGTGAAAGAAAGAGAGAGACGAGAGTGAAAAACTCCTACACCTAATCTAATTATCCTTAAAATTGAGCATCAAACTAAACAAAAAAAAATTCTTTGTAAATTCATGCAAGGAACCCGTTGTGAAATGTTTTTTGGTTTGAATTTTGTATCTTCATTGGAACAAAAGTATACATCTAATCGAAATTGCAACTTCTCCCTACCTTCGTCACTTAATTAGAGCAAAAAAATCATAAAACAAAATCAATTTTACATAATATTCTTCCTCGATAATGGCAATCATTGAGTATTGAACAGGTACAATATTGTCCAGAGAATCGAACAGGAAACTTATTGGCAATCGTTTTATGGCGCAAACTTAACCCTTATATGTACATTTAATTACCAATTTATACTTTAGATGAGCAAAGAAAAAAAATTAAAAAAAAAACAAAAATTATTTAAAGACCCGACTGTGTGTGTCTTTAAGAGATTTTTATAAAGTCTCCATTGTCATGCTTTGGTAGTTTCTGGCGAGCACTCACTTTTCCAAATAATAACTCCATAAATCACTAGTTGTATAATAGTAGCTTTTTGGCAACTCTGAAGAATTCACTTTCAAGTTCAACTAACAGATTAATCTACAAGCCCCTACTTGAGAAAATCCTCTCCTCGTTCTCTTTTCTCAACCTTTACTTCCCTTCCTCTTTCTTACACACTAAGCAATACAATCTCTTACTTTAATAACTACTTTTTTAAAAACACTATTCAATAACTATATTCCACCCACTTCTTGTTTAGGTTTCCTTTGTGTGTATATAATCTAAATCGTATATAATTTAGAATTCTTGTATATAGTTTATGGTTTTTAATTCATAGTTCTATAATTTAGAGAGCGACATTTTTCACGTCGTCGGACCGCGATTAAGGAATGAAAAACCGTGCAAAAACGGTTTTTTGTTTGTTTGTTCTTTTCTGCGTGCGAAATAATCGTTAAATCTTTTACCGTCATCAACATCATCATTAACTTAAGTACAAACTAAGTCAGTGGTACTTCTCTATGGCGCCATCATGCACTCCTCCTCCTCCTACTCCTCCGCGGCACCAAAACCAGTTTGTCGTCCGGCCGAACATCGGCAATTATTCTCTGTACGGCTTACAGTACGAGTAACGGTGATTCATGTGCTGGCTGAAGGAGCCGGAATGTGAGAACCGCTTCAAACACTTTAGACACTGGAACGGCTTCTCCCCAGTGTGCAGACGCTTATGCTCCGTCAGATGGTGCTTATGCTTAAACGCCTTCGGGCAGTCGATACACTTGTAAGGCCTTTGACCTGGATTTATGAGAAATAAATAGAAATAAAAAACCACATGTTTAAAACTGTATTTTTTAACTTCTATTTATTTAAAATGCATAAAATTTTGTATAAAACACGATGGATAATTATTATTAAACATTGATTTAAGAAATGTCTTGCGATTATAACGTCAACAGTTTGTTTTAAACCCATATATTCTAAATTACTATTTAAAAACACGTTGAATTGACTTATAAGAAAATTGATGAAAAAAATTATTTAAATGTCAAAATAACATTTTTCACTTGATTAACATTCTTTTGGAAATTTTGAATGGAATTTTACGTTGTTACCATTTTCAGTCTAAAATTTCTATTTTATACAAAACCAACTAACCTGAATGTTCATATTTGTGCCTGGCGAGGGAGCTCTGCTTGCTGAACGCCTTGTCGCACTGGTCGCACACAAACTGTCCCTCTTGCTCGGTTCCGGGGTCGTGTTTTCCGCGCTTCGACTGACTCTGAAGCTGAGCGATGCCCTGCATCTGGTGCATGGAATGGATGTGCTTCTGCTGCTGGTGATAGAGACTCTCCAGCGTGTCTTGGTGCGACGGAATTCTCGATTCGTGGTCCTCTTTCCAAGCGGCGCGCTTCTCCGATCCCGGACTGTGTCCAATTAGGGGATTCCTGGCCATTTCCGGCGACATTTGGAGCAGTCTCTCCATCGGCACCAGGCCTAGAGCTGCACTGGAGAGTCCGTAGGGTGTGTGTCGGGGCACTGCCTCGTTTGGCGATGGCGTTTGTCTCACCATCTGTCCGTAGACCTGGAACGGTCTGTATGGCGCTGGACTACGCGAGGACTTGAAGCTCAAATTCATCACTTCCTCACTGGTCGAATTCTGCTGCATTGGCGCTGTTCCATAGCGAGGGGATTGGTTCGGAGTATTTCCCTTTTTCACCGTTAAATCCAGAGGTTGGTCCCCCTCATTTGGCGGGGAAGAAGCGTTGGAGTTTGGTTCTGGGGACATTGATTGACTGGCCATGCTTTGAGGCGTGAACGGCTGCTTTCCCAAACCGAAACTGTTCATTTTTCGCTCCCTGGACCTGTTATTCTGAAACCACACTTGCACCACCCTTGGATCCAGCATGAGACGCGAGGCTATAGTACGGAATTCGTCTCGACTGGGACGGGGATTGAGGTTGTAGTGCTCCTTCAAGATGGATTGCTGCTCCTCGGAAATCGCCGTTCGAACTCTTACCTTTCTCTCCACGTCCGACATTAGCTTAGGATCCTCGTCCTCGCTGCCCGACACCGCTGGTAAATAACCCCCATACCCCATTGCGTCCTGCTGTTTGCTGAACAAGAGCGCGGTGCACAACACTTTTTCATGCTGAACCAATTCCGTGGGATGATTAAAAGTTTTATCACAATGAGTACACTTGAGCTGACTGCTGGCTTCGGTGACATCATCATCATCCGCGGTGGTATTTTTAGACTCCATGTCACCGTCATCATCTCGGCAATCACGGTCATTTGTCGCAGCGTCGATTTCAGAGTCTAAATTGGATTCGGAGACACTTTTTCTCGCGTTGTTCGAACCTTCTGGAGGAGTTTCCCGATTCGAGACATTAGAAATGTTTGGCTTTGTCTCCACCATTTCTTCGTCTTGGTTCAAATTCGGCTCCAGTTTGTTAATCAGCAACTTTTGAGTGGCGTTCATTTTCTCCAAGAGCAATTTGTCCAGTCGAGAGCCCACCTTTTCCTCACTTCCTTTGGCCAGATTGAGGTGGTTTAGGTTTGGCTTTTCCTCTTTCACTTCCGGAAGTCCATTTAACTCCTCCTCATTGGAAACTTTCTCAACAAGTTTCTTCCTTTCATTGTTCTGCTCTTCCTCTTGCACCTCTTCAATCATATCCTCGGGATCAGAGTGAAGGCTGGGAGTCTTTTCTGTCATTTGATGGTTTACATGTCCAGGATCACATCCTCCATTGTTATTATTGTTATCGTTGGCAAACATGTTAAACGGTGGATTTCCGGGATTAGCCATAAAGTTGGACTTGATGAACTGTTCCACGGCCGAGTTCTGCTGGCTCTGCTGGTGTCCCACGGCTGCGGCGCCCGTCAGCTCCAACAGGCGCTGTATACTGTACGGATTAAGTGGATTCCTATGGTTCAGTGCCATCGAGTAGAACGGGTTCTGGAGAGAGGCTAAAAAGGCAGCATTCATCGCCTCGTAATTGGCATACTTTGGCAACATGGAGAGGAATGGATTGGGATTATCTCCGTTCGAGTTTAGGTTGGCCGCGTTCTGCTGGCTGAGAATCCCCCCAAGGCCAGCCTGCTGGAAGAGGGAGTTCCGTTTCAAGCTGTTCAACAGCGGATTCTTATCTAAACCTCGACCCAACAGAGGATTCGCCCCGTTCGGAATCCCTCCATTCAATTTCAGGCCCATTCCGATGCACTTTTTCGAGGTGGTGTGACTGGAAAAGGACCCCGAGTGGCTGAACCGTTTCCCGCAGTTGACGCACTCAAACGGTTTCTCTCCCGAATGAATGCGGATGTGCTCCTTCAGGTGGTGCTTAAACTTGAACGCCTTATCACAGTCCGTGCATTTGAATTTGCGCAACAGGGCCGACTCGTCGTGGCTAATCATGTGCCGCTGCAGTCGGTACACGTTGGCGAATACTTTGTGGCAGATTTTACAACTCTGCAAAAAAGGAGAGAAAAGAGAAAAAATGAAGAAACAAAGAACGCAATGAGTTATTGGTCTGCCAAGACATTTAACTAAGCATCAGTTTCCATTAACCAACACTAATGAGCGACAACAACGACAAATCAACCATTCACACAAGAAATGAGTCTGTCTCTTCTCTATCCCCATCATCATCCAAACATCTTCATCTTCCGCTTGTTGTGCACAATGCACCTTTTGTTGAGGAGATCATTTGTCTCTTGTGAGCTGCAGCAGCCAACCCAAAACGACTTATGGCTATAATTCGATACTCCTCTCCCTCTTCATCTTGTTTTCTACACTTTTTATTTTATTAAACCCTGAGCCAGACAACAAGAATGGACAGCCAGCAAAAAGTAACAGATTAACAGGGCGAGGAGAAGAGCAGATAATAAATGATCGCAGCCAATATGGCCGCCGAGACGATCTGATCTCATCGAGGTTCGAGACACACGGTGCGATCTTCTTTTTCTCTCCACTCCTCTCTCTTTTGTTGTTTTCTGTTTTGTTTTATTAAGTGACAACAACTTATTGCCTCTTCGTGAATTCAACTCTTTGCCTCCTCATCGTCTTCTTCATCTTCTCCTTTCATCGAAACGAGTAGGTATTTGGCTGATGTGCTTAATATTAATTTATGCTCTCGTTTTGAGTGTCCCAAAAACTAATTTCTAGTTCAGAGCGATAAATAAATTCCCGAAGAAGAATTGGGAGTCGCTTTGCGGAATGATTAATTGTTCCTCTGTCCCAAGGCAGGTGCTTCAATGGAAGAAGAAGCGTCTCGAAAAGATTAAGGGGTCTGAATCTGACTGAATACCACACCCCCGCATTCTTCAACAAGGTGCTCGCCTCTGGTGGGTCAAACCGAATCAACAACAAGTCTCCTCGATTACTGCCCTTTTCACCACTTTATCATTATTCACTTTTCGCAAATGCCAAAAACAGAAAATGCATGCGGTAAACAGGCCACAATCAAATCGGACGATTGCCGGTTCTTGACTCTCCTCCTGGTGCAAAAGTGCGAAAACAAAACGGAAAAGCTGGCGAAAAGAAGCGGCAATTCGACTGCTGCAACCGGTTCTTCTTGGCGCGGGCATCGGGTATTGGCAGTGGTTGTTTGTTGTCCAAAACTGCGTCGTCCAGAGTCATTGGCTGAGTGGTGAACCCATTGAAAAAGTGGCTTGTTTTCTCCGCGCGCGGAATTTCAATTAAAAATCGCGGAAAGTGCATCGAACAATCACGCTGCACGGGGAGAAATTAATAAAGAGCGGGGAAAACAAATCGAATTAATAATACAACGACTGTGTCAATAAATAGAGCCCAGTCCAGTACCGAGGAGGAGAGAGAGGGAGAGTGAAGAAAAGCCGATAAGACTGAAGAAAAGAGAAAGGGAAGGGAGTTCTGTCAATGACTCGGCTAATTACTTTTTCTTCTTTAAAGACAACATCGCGGGAGACAATCTAGAATCGATCCAATAATTCAAACCTGTGATCCAAAAATATAAAAAGAAGTATTGTTTCCACACGTAAATTGAAACATTCCGGGCTGTCTCCCCAGATCAGCCATACATCTTCTTCGCCACTCCTAACGCCTCATCACACAGCTAAAAAACTACATGAAATGATTTATCTTTCAATTAATTTTACGATCTCATTCTCTCACTTTTTCTTTAATCTCTCTCTATCTGCCTCCTAATTAGATAGCGCGGTTAGGAACACAAAACAGCCCGCTGTGGACAGCTTGAAGGTTTCTATATTATAGGCTATACGTAAACAAATAATAAAGAATGGGCCTGGGAATTGAGTTGGGATACTTGAAATCGTCATTTCAATCAGAGAAGGTTTTATTTTCTTCTTCTGGCCCCCCAAAAAAAGAGTCAAATTTAATGCGATTCCACGAGACCAGGGACTTTTGTAGGCGTTTTTTCCACTCTGTCAAAAGTACCACAAAACAACCTCGTTCTGATAACACTATGGTTAATGTAATCACTATCGAGAATGTGAAAAACCTTTTGAGGTTTTTCCTCTTATTCTTCATTTCGAATCGAACCAGAGATTGTGTGAACGACGAGTGTGTCGAACCCCTTTGTCGTGGAACAGTACAGTACAGTACCAAGGCCAGTATCTCTCTTTATTCCAGCATTCTGTGTGTTTGTCGTTATCAAAGGAAAGACTGACATAAAAATTGTCCACCGTCCCCAGAGAAAAAAAAATATAAAGAGAATTTATTGGAAATCCCGGTCCAAAGTCGATAACGGATTCCTCTTTCTCCGTATTATTTTATCCCTCTCGACCGAAACCGTTATCGTCTTTCTCAATGGTTCAAAGATCTCGGGGAGCCAATAAAGACCAAAACCAAATACATGCCCCGATTCTACCCACCTCTCCCCAAGGATCAAATTATCTTAATCGGGATTCAAATTCCTGATTTATTAATCCTCTCCAATTCAATTCAATATTCTTGGTTTACCGTTCTTATTAGAGAAATATCAGGTTCAATTAGGAATTTATTAACTTTAAGGTTGGTTTAGACATGACAAGGGATTGCAATTCGAATTATTCAATATTCGAATATTCGGCCAATATTTAGTAATTTTAAAATTCGAATATTCGGTCATATATCATTCGAATAAAACGAATATTCGAATAATAAAATTCAATTTGAATTTTAATTTAAAAAAATCACTTTTAGTTGAATTTTTGATTAATTTTAAATATAGATTTAACGGATAAATAAATTTATGCATCTTTGTTGCTTAAAATTGATATTATGACACTCAAATGTGTTCTGCCAAAGTCGTTATTATAGCACAAGTACTTTAAAGAGTTCATTAAAGCACTAGTGCTTTTTTTTTATTATTAATGTGTGACCTCCGTAAACGAAATTCAGCAATTTATATGAAAAGTTACTTTGATACTGAAGATTTTACTGATAAATATTGACGAAAATTGGCGACCATTAACTTTCAGATTACAATTATGGATTTTTAAATTTAAAAATTTTGTTTTAAATCAACATTTTGCTACGAAATAGAAACATAAACAACATTAAAAACAGTTATCCAAATTTAAGAATAAAGCGATTACCAAAAAAGTTTCTCTCAATTTAGTGATCGATGTAATGAAATTAAAGTTTAATCAAATTATAAAACCGTTACAGTAGTTTATTTGATTTATTTGAATTTATTTTTAAACTTTGGAATGTTCAGTCCCTTTCCAGCATTACAAATTCAGCAACAAAGCAGGGTATAGTGTGTGGAACAGAGACACATATATTTCTATATAAATTTAAAGAATTTCTTAAGATTTTGTGATAATTCATTTAAAATGCATAAAATTTTCTATAAAAACACGGCCGATAAGGATTATGCCTTCTTTAAGGCACTCGCTAGGCTTGTGGCTTTAAACTACCCTTGTGTTTAATAATGACTTATCTTATCGACCTTGTATAAATAAATATAATAAGAGAAATAGCAATTGCTTTTAAATATGTTACCTTAAAGTTCGTTCTTATCTGAATTGTTCTAATGAAGCTCTTTTACTCAAGATTTTTTTTTCTAAATTACAGAGCTTGCGAATCAAATTCAAAAATATAATTAGAAAATTAGTGAAATCAGTTCATTAATATAATAAAACAATTTAATGCAAATAAAATTAATAAACGATAATATTATAAATCTTTTATGCATTTTTGTAGCTTAATATTGATATTATGACACTCAAATTTGTTCTGTCAAA
>JXOV01000996.1:354-10408 GCA_001014945.1 Clogmia albipunctata | reverse complement strand
GCAATGAAACTAATTCAATTATGTTGAGTGTTTTTGGTGAAGCCGTCTAGTTGGTGATATTAGATGTCCGTAAGACCTGGGAAGATGTTTTGAAAATGCTTTAGTCTTTTATATATTATCACTCAAAGTTAGCGTGCCTAAAGGCCCGCCTGGGCATTTAAGGGTTAAATTTTACGAGGTTGTTACTGCTTTTAATTATACTTTCTTGGGATTAAAAGCATAATCTCAAATTAAAATTCACTTTTTAATATAAAATGTAATTTGAATTAATAAGGATAATTTCGAACTGACAATATTGAATAGTCTATTTCGTGTCATATATGCAAAAGAAACTAGCAATTTTCAATTATAAGAATGGAGATGGAAGGAAAACTAAAGTAAATCTTTTTAACAACTATACCAGGTTTATTTACCATTCTTGTTATCTGTATCATTTAAAATTTAAAGAGTTGACAATCAAATTATATGCACTTTTATTGCATAAAATTAATATTACAATTTGCGCTGTCAAAGACGTTTTTATAGCACAAGTGCTCTTAAAAATTCTTTAAAGCACTAGTGTTTTTTTTATTATTATTAAAGGGTGACCTCCGTGAAAGAAATCCAATAAATTTATATTATATCATTTTAAATTTAACATATTATTTAAAAGGTCTACGTGATATTTCCTAAGTGCAAGTAAGAGAAACAAGATAGAGCATTATCCATCTTCCCATGGAATTAGAAAAGTAACGAAAAACCATTTGAGGGAGATAACAAATTTTAAAAAATGTTAAATTTGATTTTAAGAAAACGAATGTGTTAATTTATTTCAAAATGCATACAATTTTGATTAATACACGGTCGATAAGCATTATTAAAAACTCGGGCCTTCTCTAAGACACTCGCTACGCTCTTGGCTTAAAACAATTCTTGTTTTTGATAATACATTATCCTATTGATTACACTAAAATGAATTGCATGTGGAAGTTCATTGGTTAGATAAAATTGTTTCTTAATTTTTTACTTAAATTAATAAACCGAGATATAGTCGTTCCAGTATACAATAATATAAAGAAAATTTGAATATTCTTTTGAATAAAATGAAACGCACGTTTGGTTTATTTCAAAGATGTCGGTCTTTATGTTCTTTAAATCACATTTTCCGTTTTCTCCTCATATCTTTTGATAACTTTAATTCAATAAACCCACAACTACCTCTGTCAGTTCCAGATTGCAATTACGAACAAAAAGGCTCACTTTTCCATGACGATTGTTCCCACTAAAATTAGATTATCAAGGGACTTCATATAAATATGAAATTTTGCATTAATAATGCATTATCTGCCTCTGTGTCCTAGTGGTTAGTACCCTGGACATCCTCCTCGAGGTCGTGGGATCAAATCCCGGGCGGATATTTTTCTAGCGCGAAAAAGTTTCCATTTGTGTATATCAATAACATTGCGAAATAACATTCATAGCGAATTATAAATTTGTGATGGCGCAAACAAATAAATGAAATGGACGGATTGACTGGATCCGTTTACAACCGGTCTTAGGTGCTATTAATTGACTACTTATACACTGAAAACAAATAGTCATGGAAAGTCTAACACCCGATGGTTGAGGTTGAGACTACCCCAAGTTCCGTCCAGGAATGTTGTGGGAAAATTATTATAATAAAAAACAACATCGTGGGAGCGTTTAAAAAAATTATATGCCCATTCTTATGAGAAATTAGGAAAACTAATTTGGAATGAAAAGATTTCACATCAGGAAAAGGAACAAATTACAAAACGGTAAATGGAAGAATTTGATATGCAAAATTGTGATAATCTGTATTAATTTTCTGAATGAGTTTTCTACAGTTCTAATAAAAGCTTATAGACAAAAATTTAACATGTTTGAGATTTAAATTATATTACTTTTTGAAACAATAACAGTGTTTTCTAAATCACTCGTACAATAAGCTTAAACCTATTATTTGAAAGCAACTGTTCTTTAATTTCTCATAACGCATTCAAGTTCTATTTTACGTTACCACACTGTAGAAGTCGATATGCTTTCGATTTTAAACTTTCTTGCTCTCAAAAAAAGATAATTTTTTTTCAAAACTATTATTTACAAAGAAATGAAATTAAAATAATATTATTTTAATTTAAATTTTGTGATAATCATAACTATGTTCATAACCCATAATGACTTATCTATTTAATATTAAATAAAAAATTAATCCCTTTCAATTCCTGTAAGAAACATGTGGGGTCTTAACATTAACCAACGGATTTTTAGACATTTCAGCGACTATTTGTTTTCTGTGTATTATTAGTCAATTAATAGCACTTAAACCAGTTAATGACAGTCAATCCTACCCACCCATGGATCGAACCCATGGCCTCCGAAGAGGCAGCCGGATGCGAATATAAGTGAATAGTTGCTGATAATAATTTAGTGTTTTATAAATTCTGTAACTTAAGTGAACTTGTCAGGATAAATGTTTGGAAAGCACAAAACTCATGAATTTGAATTTTATAACGAAAAAACGTAACATTTGAAAACAAATATTCTCAATATTTCTGATATTAGAAAGAACCGGTTTTAATCTCTACGATTCGAAGTACACCACCCAAGCTTTTAAAACCCGTCTAAATTCGAACAATAATGTTGATGACACTAGTTGTTCGACAGTTGAGGCCGGTAATATTGTTTTTGTAAATCTATTAAAACAAATATTAATCACAAACTGTTATTATAAGTTGATACAGGCAAATGATTTATTTTGGAAATAAAAAATCACTGTATTACTGGGATATGAACACACGGTTCCAATTTTGTGACGCGACGTTTAAGCAACTACGCTACCACAGCAAATATAGAAAACGCCCGAGCGAAAAAAAAGGTCCATAGATAATTTTTAACGATTTTCGTCTCTTCGATTAAATAGTTTTGACCGGTTTTTGGATTAAAATTGACGAATTTTAATTTATTTATAAAATTATATAAATCACAAAACACTTGCAATAGTTTAAGAGTACAACTGGTATATAAAAAACGAAGGAGAAAATTATTAATAACGTTTATTTTAATAAACGTTTGTTTATTCCATGAAATAATATTTACTGTTATTCCCAAAATTACTTCGATAAAGACAAACATTTCCATAACGCTTTTCAAATCGAACAATTGCGAGTTTTGTGATAATAACATCCAAGGGCGTCAATTCATGTAAATTTTGTACCAATTACATTTGACTAGTAAACTCTTTTGTCAGCTTTTATCAGTCAATATGGGGATTTTATTATTTCAGTCTAAATCGAGGTCGATTCGATCAGAAGTCCTTTTATGTTTACTATTTTTTGTGAAAATAAAACGAATTTTACTGTTTGTTTAAAATTCTGCCAATGTCAAACACGGCCCAAAGAGACAATGGTCCAGAATTAACATGACCGCCCCCAAAAGACTAGAGCGAGCACTCTATGGTTAAATTTATTATGGCAAGGGGGAGAATCTATAAATATATGCATGAGATCAAATTGCACATGAAAGTGGTGCGAAAACAAGCAGACGCCAATGAGTTCCGTGTAAATGCAAAGTGCACAAGGACGACACTTGTTGCGAAAATAAACATCCCTTTCAAATAAATTACAGGAAGAACATCTATTCAACTGGGTGGGATTGAGAATTTCCTGGTAGTTGAAGACATACAGTTTTTTGTAGAAAATTAAAGTAATAAATTTAATATTTAAAGAGAACTATATACAAAAACTATTTAATTTTAGTCAAACTTGAAATTAAACACTCGGGCCTGCTTTAAGGCACTCGCTACGCTCGTGGCTTAAACCAACCCTTGCGTTTAATAACACCTTATCTTATCAGCCTTTTTTGACATTCATTAGTTTTAATGAGATCTTTTTAACTAAATCACAACTTACAATCGATTTATAAGAATTTTTTGCAACTAAACAATGCCATCATTTAGGTAACATTTTTGCCTTTAAACTGCACATTTTGTTGGTCCAGGTCGTGTCATGCAACTAGGATATCATTTTATATTTAAAATCAGTTTACCGTGTAATATGAAAAAGTGGTTTGTAAATATAATATTTGATTCTGCTGGAAGAGTTTAAATTAATCCATTATAACTAGAAAATGAGAGTGTGCGAATTTTCCATCGTTTCCGAGATAAAAACCTGAATTTTACACCCGAGACCATATTATTTTATTTTTACTAGTCGAAAATCAATAAACACTTAAATAAATAAAAAAACTAATTGAGCACTATTACTTAGCCTGGAATTAAAATTCACACTCGTTTTAAAATCACTGATTTTACAATCACACTAAAATCAAGCAAGTATCGATTTCAATTAGAGTATTGATAGAACGTTGAAATAATTCAATTTGTATTTATCAAAATAAACATTTTATTTAAAATCTTAATTTATAATAAATTTTTAAAGAAAAATATAACAATAAAAGGGATTGATGAAAAGAAATTTCTTTTGAAAATATTTGAAGTTTTTTTTTGTTTTAAAAATCTGTCTCGAACGCATCCAGCTGCCTCTTCGGAGTCAAGGGTTCGATCCCTGGGCGGGTAGGATTGACTGGGTCCTTTTTCAACTAATGTAGGTGCTATTAATTGACTAATAATACACTGAAAACAAATAATCACCGAAATGTCGAAAACCCGTTGGTTGAGACCCGATATGTTCCTTACAGGAATTAAAAGGAAATTTTTTTTTGGACTTAAGGAAATAATTATATTTTCCAATTATTATGCACTAAAAATGTTGTTTCCATACAGTCAATAAATATTTTAATATGTTTTGGTTTTACTTATATTTTAATCTTATTTTTAATTTTCTTTGAATGAAAGCAATAACACATGTTGTATTACGATTTTGGATTTCCATTGAAATTCATTGCTTTAATGATTAAGAAACTTCTTGCGAAAACTATGGATTAAAGCAGACAATACTAAATTGTTCTGTTTTGGATAGTTATCCTTGTGCCTGTGATGAGTAAATTATAGAAACAAAATTATAATTATGAAGTGTGTGTGTTCCCTAGAGAGATACATATGAAGAGCATGACATTATGTTTATGATATTTACAGGATGATGTTTGGTTGCCTAGCAGTACCAATTAACTAATTAGTATTGACGCAGAAGTCACTAGACATGTGCCTTGAATTTGTTTAAGCTAGAAGAGTTTATTTTCATTAGTTGCAATCAAAATTTCTGAAACAAAAAAATACATTTACATTGTTAAGCTTTTTACATAAAGAACAATGTATTAAATTTAAAAAACAAAAAATCCAATTATTAAAAACTTAAGTTTATTTTCGGAATTTTAATATAAAAAATATGAACTTTTTAAAAATTTCCAACAAAGGAGCAACTACTCAGAAATCATTATTTTGTTATTTATCTTTATATTCCGTCTTGTGAAAATTTTATACAAATTATGTTAGACGATAATCAGGCTATATAAAAAATACAAGACTTTTCCACCTCTTCCCGACTTGAATTTTTATGTATTAGTGACTGGATATTTCATACAAATTTCATAATCCCATTTGTAATCAATCTTAGTAGCCAATGTCTGTTTAAAAGGTCATTTGATTTTGAAATGTTGTCCTTAAAATACGATTAAACAGGATACTGAAAATGTATCCTCAATAAAATAATGGTAGTTGACAGATTTACTAGTAAATCTGAAAGTTTTAATATTTACAAATTTTTAATTATTTATGTGTTGATTTAAATGTATCTGAAATTAAAATGCTTGACCCACTCCTGTACACCGAGCTACCAATAACTAATGATTTAAGCATAAGTTATGAAGACTTTAAATAGCACAAACTTTTTCTTATATTATGTTATTTACATGTTATAAGTTAAAGAGAATAGGGCCACTAAAACTTCCCTTTTAATATCTTTTAACAAATATTGTATTCCACATTCCATTTTTTACATTCCAACCAATTTCAAGACAACCAAAGACATTAACATTGGAGCAGCTGCGAATTTAATTTAAACAGATAGGCTGACCTCATTTGCACCAGATTCTATGAATTCTCATACTCCCAAAGAACAACTCATCGACTTTTTTGTTATCATTTTTGGCAAAGATTTTTCGTGCACAATTTCAAATGAAATTGCCCGCAAATATTTTTTGATTGTTAAGTAGCGCTCTTTGACGACTTGGGACCATAAACTGCCCGGTGACAGATTTTTTGGCAAGAATTTACACGAGTTGAAGATATAACAGGCTTAATAATCCCCATTACCACTCTTATTCCATTTGGAATAGAATTTTGCACAAATACTGTGTGTAACTTTGAAAACGACACTCTCTTAACATTAAATCATCTTAAGCAACAAGCTATCTGCCTCTGTGTCCTAGTGGTTAGTACGCTGGACATCCTCCTCGAGGTCGTGGGATCAAATCCCAGGCGGATATCTTTCTAGCGCGAAAAAAGTTTCCATTTGTGTATATCATTAACATTGCGAAATAATATTCATAGCGAATTATAAGTTTTGTAATGGCGCAAACAAATAAATGAAATGGTGCTATTAATTGACTACTAATACACTGAAAAATAAAAGAGTCTAACACCCGAAGGTTGAGACTACCCCAAGTTCCGTCCAGGAATGTAGTGGGAAAATTATTATATTAAGCAACAGACGGGATCGCTCTTCTCAATATCAAATTTTANACAAATAAATGAAATGGTGCTATTAATTGACTACTAATACACTGAAAAATAAAAGAGTCTAACACCCGAAGGTTGAGACTACCCCAAGTTCCGTCCAGGAATGTAGTGGGAAAATTATTATATTAAGCAACAGACGGGATCGCTCTTCTCAATATCAAATTTTAACTTTGTATTACAATACTTTAATTTTTGTTAAAATAAATCCAATTGTTAATATTAACCATCAATCACCTTTGTACTCGTTTCCTTTAACAAAAAACGTTGTTAGGAAAATTAATTTTCTTAACTTTCTTAAAATTTTACTAATAAAGTAATCACGTGTTAATATTAGACTGAAAAGAAGAAGATGGCTAAGTAATTAACTTCATATAACCTTGCTAAAAAATAGACATTCTTTTTGTTAGAGCGTAAACTATTTCGCTAAAATGTGGCTTTAAGTCTAATCCCAACAAAACATCAGAAACATTAATCATCTTCATAACAGTTATAAAACAATATTTATAAAGAATTAAATAAACCCAATGTTTCTTTTACGATGATTAATAAAATTGCTATTTAGCAAATAAGGCCGGAAACCTCAATCACTTCTTATTTCTTTTTCCAAACAAAGCAAAAATTATACAAATAAAAAAGGTTATGATTTAATGAATGAGAAAATTTAACATACTTTATCTTATTTACATCAATGGAAAATGTAATTATTTATGATTACAATTTTATACAATTGAAAGAAATTGTTAATTTAAGAAATACGTTATATTCATTATAAATTTCTTGAATAGTTTTCTCCATTTTATGAACTTTAATATTACTCATGCCAAGGTGAGTCGTTTCTAGATAAGCAATAAATTTGCACATAAAATGCTTGTCCTGCTTTATAAACATTTCACAAAACTATTTGCAGAAGAAGAATGACAATTTTGAAATTAAAGTCGAATCTTTTATTTCAATCTCTTGATGTAGTATTTGCATTTGTAAAAAATGTCTGTCAAGGGTGGAAAAATATAAATGTTTGTCGTAAATACGAAACGTTCCATGGCTGGCTTTTATGATTCAAAATTGTCGCACGATTTTGCACAGTTTTTGCACACATGTTTGACATGAAGGAATGAAAAGCACCAGACTGACAAATGTAATGTCCTTAATTTATGGCCAGAATTTACTTGGCGGTTTGTTTTACTTGACTATTTTCTCAGTAATTTATCTCAGTTTTCTGTAACATAGTTTACACTTTTCTTAGCTCATTTTCATTTAATAGTGTTTATAGGGGAGGTTAACAAGTTCAGAGTTAGCTTAATGTAATAAATTGTTTTTGTTTAAAAATGAGTCTATTGTACTCAAAAACTATATATGATGTTTAAATCAAGATCACATATCCTATAAATCGCTTTTAACTTAAAATTACAACAAAAAATAATAAAACTACTTTTTTTTAAACAAAACTTAATAAAAATTAGATGTTATTATTTGATTTATTATTTTACTTCCGGTAAAACCGAATATAATTCTATTATTTTTTTATATTAAAGTTATTCAATAGAATCTTCCTCTCCTCTAAAGTAGCTAGACCTATATTGCCCTAGTGTGCGGTGTGGATTTGCGGGTCTAATTGCATTTTACTCTATCCTACTTTATCTGTTTACCAGGTAATGACTAATTTAAGCTATTGGTTATAGGTTAGAAGGCAAAGAACCCGCTCGGGGATTGTAGTCCTTAGCTATACGGCTCTCCAAGTAATTCGCGCTAGCTCTCCCTACCTAACACCATTCCCGATCCTAGCTAACATATTGCTATCGGTATGGAAATTTCTAAAAGTGTGGCTTTTGAGTGGGGAATGAAAGTGTTATTCGACCCAGCACCACAAACTAGGTCTGGTCTACTATACAGGATAGGTTTAATGTTACTAGTTAGTACTGATTACCAGATATCTACGCACTACAGCAATCTTGAGAACAATTTGTGAGGGTGGTTACTCCCTGCACTGTTAATCTGTTGTTGAAGTATGGATTATTTACCCCAGCTTTCGTCGATTTGATGAGACTTCCTATTAATTACTAGAAAACAAACTGCCCCCGCAGCTACACAAATTTAAACTAGTTATTATTATTAAAATGAGTTATATTTTCAATTTTCTAATTATAAGAAAGGGCCCACAGTACAGGGAGAAAACACCCTTGTAACACGCCGGCATGATTTGTATATTCCGAAATAAGCTAGTAATTTAAAATAATTGTCAATATAAGTATCATAAAACCTCTACTCAACAGTGTCTAGATCTATACTGCTATAGTGTGCGCTATCGAATGGCGGGTCTAATAATCACTTTTATACTATCCCATTATAATGCGCCTGAAGATAGAATTATACAATTATAATATCGAAAATAATAAGCTAGCACCAGCAATTGTGTTTGGGAGCAACAGCGAGGGCGATATACGATGGGTACATGACTGTCATACCTGTCTGATTATACACTCGGTAATTCGTTATAGTGCATCGTTATAATTTTATTCACATATTTATATCTGAGATACCCAAGTGGGTTCTGCGCTTAACCTATCACAACCAAAACCAATAGAAATTGTATATGAATTATTTTAAATAATTTGCCTTTATAAAGGAAATAAATTTCAAAATTACATGATGTCAAATGCACAATTTTTATTTGACAGCCAAAACTTTACTTTCACACAATACTTTTATATTTGCCAAAAACCACTACAATAAATAACAAACATGATTATGATTCATATTCAATTATTTCTCTTTAAATGACATTCAACATTTACAGGTTAACCATCAATCGTATTTCACAATTTTTTATAGGTTTGTGAGAGATTCGGTCCAATACACATTTACAAGTTAGGATTGTTATTATTTGTTTTAAATTAAAACTATTAATTTATTAACAAATCAATTTTCCTGATGGAGCCAGGGTTTTTAACAGCCTTTTTATTAGTTCGTTTTCCAACACACAGACAAAGCTGAAAAATGAGAATTGAATTTTACACGTTTAAGCAATAGGAATCGAAAAGAAATCAATATAATAAATTATCCCCCCAAATTTCAAAAAGATATTTGAAAAATTAAATATAAAAACGTTTTTAATAAAAAAAAGTTATTAAATAAAAACAAAATCACAGTCTTACAACCCACCAATACTAAGAAAAAACGGTTAAAACTGGTTCGTTTACATTGTGGCCATCAGCGAGAACCAATATTTTAAAATTTAAGAAATAACTGTTGGAAACTAAATTTTCATTAAATTTGCTATGCACTCGTGGGTTCGAATCCCATCCCCGTCGCCAAATTATGTTGTGATCTCACCTGTTAAAAGAATAAGATAATTCCCAT
>JXOV01000989.1:203-25351 GCA_001014945.1 Clogmia albipunctata | reverse complement strand
CTAATTGACAAAATGAGAAGTATGCCATTTTATACAAGATAAATNGGAAAATTTCGACTTCGATATTGTCTTGCCTCCAAGACTGATGATGAGTTGAGTTCTTATAATTTCTGGACATTTTGGATATCTATGTACAAAATATGTCCGGTTTAATTAGATAAATACCACTAATTGACAAAATGAGAAGTATGCCATTTTATACAAGATAAATTTTAAAAAAAATATAAATAGGGTTCTATTTCTAGAAAATCTTATTTTAAGACAAAGATGGATCCTTAAGGCATAAAATAAGTACCAGGATAATATGTAAATTAGCGAAACTCATTTTGTCCATATTTCTCCTATTTGTTTTGTGAAAAGATATAACTAGAATTTCAGATGAAATTCCCTTTTAAAATTATGGTCTGTTTTTGAAATATACTAATATGGATTGATATTACATTTCCACGAAAGTTAAATTAATTTAAACTATATTTATATTTTTAAAATGCAATTTCACCATATTGAAATGATATAAAAAATTTTCCTCGTATAAAGTTTTCACAAGTTCTGTTTTAGTAGTATTTGCATTTCTACGAAATTCAAACCAATATCACATAGTTAATATAGTTTTTAACATATCGCTTTATTACACTAAATTTTCCTAGAACCTACGAGTAGCTTTTTAATCTCGTCTGCGTGTGCCATTGATTGAAATATGATATTGATCTTTTTATTTGAAATAAAACAT
This sequence comes from Clogmia albipunctata, assembly GCA_001014945.1. NCBI lineage: Eukaryota > Metazoa > Arthropoda > Insecta > Diptera > Psychodidae > Clogmia > Clogmia albipunctata. The sequence continues at coordinate 24,621 of JXOV01000989.1, read as the reverse complement.
CAAATATTTACCTATGAAAAGCCATTCATCAAAACGGATTTATTATTCAAAATGTTTACCGAGTTCTAAAAATATTCAAATTAATTATCTGCGACCACAAGCATGGAAATTATGATTATGAGAGTATATTCTATTAACTATGTGTTAGGGTCGAGTTCGTGGAAATTTAATTATGAAATAATTCTATTAAATATACCCAAGTCTATAAATAACACAGAAATTATTATTGTCAATTTGCCAAATGGAAATTATTTTCCTTTATAATGTTGAAAAATAAAAGTTTTATGTGGCCAACGTTTAATGATACTCGTAGTTTCATAAATTTTTGTTAAAAATTATTCTATTGGAATTTATGACAAGGACCGAACAAACATAAAATATTATATAGAATTTATGATTGTCAATAAAGGTAGGAATCTTTGGAGTATATTTAATTTATTATATAAAGTTCCACATAAAACTTTACACTTGGAGAGGGTCAATTTAGATCATTCAGAAAGACTAAACCCTTCCTTAGACTTTAGATTTTACTTAATAATTAATAACCATTATTGTCAGTTAATTTGTAAGTTTTGAATACTTTAATATCATTTTTATATGATAATTAGTTAATTCACGTGAAAATGAATTTTTCTTAGTTTGTTTTTTCAAGTTATTTAACTAAAAATCCTAATTTTGATAAGCCATTTTTGTTAAAGCATCGGCATCGGCATCTGCATTATTTTGAGGACAGAGGTTGATAATGTTTTTGATTTAAGTGGAATGTGTTCAATATTATTTTAAAACGATTTTGAATTAATTTGTGTATTATAGAACTTTTATCCTATCCTATCATAATCGGCTATAATCTATAGAATAATGTCAAGGAAAGGCTACCCGTGCAGGGAGAACACACCCTAACAAGATCGATACATAGCCTAGATAGCTCGAAATTAGCTGATAACTCTAATTTACTGTAACTAACAATAAATCCTTCCACTAAATCCTCTAGATTTATACTGAGCTAGTGTGCGGTGCTGAATGGCGAGATGAATAAACACTTTTATCCTATCCCATCATAATACGCAAGTACGTTTAAAGGAAACACGATAACAATACTTCATCGTTAACAAGAAGTAAATTAGGGCCAGAAAGGGCATAAGTAAGGAGATCTAGGTCGATATACGAGGAGGGGCGTATGACTGTCCACCATACACCTGGTGATACGTTATCGTGTATTATTACAATTGTCTTTATATATGAATAAGGGCAATAATTCCCGAGCGGGTTATGAGCCCAACCTACCAAACAATACTATTATAGCACGGGGTAACTACGGATACGGGCTCGAAATTTACCCGGACTTTTGGACTGGCAAATAACTAGTTTACTATAATTACCAAGATATTAATGTAGATAATTCAAAAGAAAAATTTTACGTTTACTTATTTGATGAAAAATTTCTTCCTCTCAAATTAATTGAATCAATCATGACACAACAAGCAATGCAAAACTTCCAAACCACTTTTATTAAGTATCGAATATTATAAGACTAACTTTAAGTTAAGACTAGGCCTTTAATGTTAATTTAATTTCAAATGGAAAATGGTCTTCGATTAACTCAACTATAGGTTTAATTCTTAAATCGGAATCACTGCATACACGATACCCCTTAATTTATGGTAACATATGGTAAAAGGCTACGATAAAACTGTATTCAGTTACATGGTACTACAAGTGTGTTTTCACAAAAATTATCAAATCCGCTTATAAACTTATAACAAGACAGAATTCTAAAATGTCCCTAATCAAGGACTGTTCTAAACATCATGCCGAGAAACACCTATGGGTATTTGAATTCCTTTGCACCTAAAAATTTGACTAATTATATGTTTCGAATTTATGGAAACCATTAGAAGGTCACTGCTTTTATTTATCAGAAGGGGTGATTTAAGCCCTTATAAAATTCGTAGAGTTTGGGAGCGGAAACAGCTATAGATCATTTATCGTACAACTTGCTGTTTATAAATAGAAGTAAACAATTTTAAATGCCATTCGTTTCAATTAAATATATTAAAAAATCTTAGTGCTTTAAAATTTGGGCTCGAGATGTAAAGTTTAATGTGGTACAATCTAATAATACAAAATATACAATAACAGGAAGATGTCATTCAATTTGTTTAAATTAAATTTCAGCACATTTTTGTGATTGTTAAATATTTATTTATATTTTTTTTAACAAAACTCTATTGAGAAAATGTCAAAACGATAATTTTAGTTCCATTTTGTTCCATTTTCTCCAATAAAAATTAATTAGGAAACACTTGAATTCCTTTTATCCAATTTCTGATAGATAATTAGTTTATTTGAAGTCCTATTATAATATAAAAATAAACTTGTCCTTTATCAAACTTTACGAAATTAATTGTCTTTAGACATATCTAAAAATAAAAGGGACTTGAGCATATTACAATTTGCAAGACCCTTTTATAAATAGAAAGGATCTTTTGTATTATGAAGTTTGATTCTTGTTTTTCGTAGTAATTAATTTATAAATAGATAATATCTTGAAATTAAAAACAAATTACTTTACAATAGAATTGCTCCTAATCATACTCAAGAGTGCAAAACAAAACCTTGAATATTTGGAATTTTATCATGATACTCTATCTATTGAAAAGTCTTGAGGGTTTGCTCACTTTAGTATGCAATTTAAATAGAATCAATATCATGTCGACTAATCTCAATCTTTGATAACTTCCGAGAAATTTAGCCATACGAAGAGAATCCGGTCTTAATATAGACTATAAAACATTATGAACATATCAATATGAACCAGTTTCAATTATTGCTAATTGGAAACGTAGGATGATATTGCAGTAATAAGTTTTAATTGAAAATGTCCTTCTAGAGACGAGCTATGAGTTTTGGCAAATTGTTAACTCAATTGGTCCATAAACAATATTCGCAAAACATTATTATTATTGCTGTTAGGTACGAAATGTGTACAATATGTGGTGTAAGAACTTTGTTGGAACAAAGTGCCAGAATCAATTGTATAAATTTGCATTGAAATGCTTAAGAAATACTTGAGAGATCTGTTGCTACAAGAAAATGATTCGGTGAATGTACTTTTGCTCTGGAGACCAACCGCAGAACATGGTTTGACTTTTAAACACCTTTGGTGGCAGGAATCAAAATTCACAGTTTCGTGGCAGACCATAATTAAAGCTACATAACTCTATGTATGAATATAAATTTCACAGATTTATGTATTTCCGAAAATTAAATAAAGGGTGGTGTTTGAAATATTGAGAAATTAATCATATCGTTCCATTAAAAAAAATTTTATATACACTGTGAACNGAAACAATGGTGGTTGTTACATTTCATTATATGAGAATAATCATTTGTATGAAGTGGTTATCGATTAATTAAATACAGAGCCTGTTTACAGAGTGTTCATATAGATTAGTAATTAAGTACAATTAAAAGGAAATTATTATACCAAAAGATCCACTTTACATTACACTGTGAATTAAGGTTATAGCCGCACTTGCTTTTCCTAGATATCTCTGGAACCAAAAGAAGCTGAAACTTAAAATTTACACACAATATATCTCTTAACAGATTAGAACTTTCTGTCATAGCAGATTTGCAAAGAATTGAATAGATTTTGCGAAAATGCGAAAAATCAAAAAACCGCAAATGCCGAATGGGTCAGCGTTATAACCGCACCCCCTTTTCTCCGCTATGGGGCATTAATTGAACAATGTATTGATAAGGGTAGTTAGAAAATCCGAAATTTATCCAAAATTACGAAAGTTTGGGTTGCGAAGTCGTAGCAGGCAGCCAGTAGCTCACATTGAAAGTCTAAAAACCCTGATTATAAAATATGAGAAAATAGTATAAAAAATTTTCGAATTTAGATAAAGTAGTAATGACTATCAAAAACTGTCTTCTTTGTGCATCTCTGAGAACCAATATTGACATAATAGAACAGTTAATAAGGTCACAATCGCGTAACATATTTTCTGACAAAGCGGCTTTTTAAGCTATTACGCGCTGTCACTAACAAACGGCCCGACGTAGTTTAGCCAAACCATATTAAAATAAAGACTGTTGAATTCCCTACAAACCGTTCATAAATAGTTTTGGAATTAGACCCCTAGTTCCGAGTCATTTTGGTACTAAAGGTAATGTTTAATTTGCTAAATTTTGGCTTATAATTGTTTCATATATGAATTCTGCTGATATTTTTGAGTATGTTCATAACCGAAATGACTAAAACCAGGCAGTTCAATACCAGAACTATGTATGGACGATTTGTAGGGAATTTAACAATCTTTATTTTTATATGGTTTGGCTAAAATACGTCGAGCTGTTTGTTAACTAAGTCGCGTAATAACCTTAAAACCCGCTATGTCAGAAAATAATATCCGCGATTGTGACAATTTTACTATATATTTATTTGAAGTATTTTGGTAACATAGAATGTATATAAGAGTAAATTTGGGAGAGACACCATACTTTTTAGAAGAAGGCCTATAAATAGTTAAATAAAACGCGCTGTAAATTTCATTGCTTTTGATGACAAATTAATATAGCTTATTATTATATCAATACAATTCAAAAGGATATCTAATAAAATCTAACGGTTTAAATATTCCACAAAGTTTGATAGAGATGGCTTTTAAGTCCTTTTAAATGAGATACACTTTCTTTTAGTTTTTTTAGAACTAAATTTAGTCTAACAAGTACAGACAAGACGTTGAGCTTCCATTAAGAGCTTTCTACTTGAGTTACAAAACAGTGTTTTAAAGAGTGTTTAAAGAGAGATTTTTTAACAAACATATCATCAAATTTTCCATCGTATATCATAATATTAAATTTGATCTTATTATGTACTTTAAAAAACATAATCGATTTCAAAACTGGTCCCATATTTCTGTTTATTCTCGTTGTCGAAATACCCTGTATTTTTATTAAAATTCACGGATGAGAGCACCAATTCAATGTTCAATCAAAATTGGTATAATTTAACGATTCACCGGGAGAGGAGTGAAATGCAAAAGATATTGAATTTCTCAAGTGACAATTTCCAGAGCTGACAGTCTCTTCGGTGCGGTGCGGTGGTGGCACAAAGAGGCCAAGATAAAGGAAACAGCCAGCGTTCATTGAAATTCAAAGAATGACGCAGCTTTAACCCATCTAAAAACGGATAAAACGGAATGACCGCCGCATGTCCTTGTTTTTTAGAAGAAACATAGGGAATTTAGGACGAAGTCATTATCACAACTAAGGAGGTCATGGTTCCGAGAAAGGAGGAGGTGAGTTCGGTATTAAATTGAGCATTTCTTTAATGGGGTTTAGAAAATTGAAACGAGAGTTTTCATGGAATTTTCATTAGTAGAATTGCAAAAATTACCAAGGGATAATTTAAAGAATGTCGGTTTTGTTTGTCCTAATTGCCCAAGTCGTAGCATCCTAATTTAAACATCCTTGGAGAATTAGGATAAACGCTGTTCTTGGTACAAACATTTCCGTTTATTTTAACCTAGATAAATTACATGCGCCAAGTACTAGGACTTGTATTTAATTGGCATTTTGGACAAATTAAAATTTTAAGGACCAACTTTTTATGATGAATATTTTTAGAAATAATTTGTAAGGAATATGTATAATTAAACGTTTAACTTTCATGTTTAAAAGACCATTGGAATTCGTATTAAACAATATTTAATATGATCATGAATGAATTGATAAAAGCTCTCGGTAAACATGCCCTAAAATGCGTTCAACCCTCGAAAGAGTTCAACTTGAAGAAAAATCAATATGCCATCAATCAATCAGTTTGGGAATATTAAATTATACAGTCTAAAGGATAACACAATAAATCAAATTTGAGCAATATATTCCCAGGAAGAGTCATAATAAGATGAAATTGATAATACATCATAATATCGTTCATTTGTGATATATATAACTGAGCAATAATATTACAGTTAATTATAGTTCAAGAATGAATTCCTTAGTAATAAGAATTTCATTGAAAAATGTTTAAAATAGCAACATTTAGTAATTTTCTTTTTGTAATTAATTCCGCTTTTGTGAATACTTTCTTCAATGGAAAATTACTACAGAAATGGTAGTAAAGTATCCTTGGTTCACAATAGACTAATTTCTTTTCAAGCCATTCATAGTGCTGCCAAATTAGGGCTTGGCAAGTAGTCATTACAGAAATTTCAAAGGCAGGAATAATATAAAGAAAATGATATAAAGGAATTAATTTTCGGAAATTGCAAAACAACAAAAATATTTTTCTTCCGAATGGAAAGACAATTTAGAGGATAGAAAGTCAACCAAGCAGAGATTCCTAGGAACAGTATATTTCAAAAGAATCCCCTGTTCACTTTTAATAAATACGTAATTCTAGAAATCAAAAGACAAAAATAATAACAAGTGCTATTTCAATTTTTGGGCCATGCATATAGAAAACCATTTGAAATGGGAAACTTTTGCGGAGAGTTAACTTTTAGAGGGGATAGAAATAAGCTAATTATATCTATTCATCAAAAGCTTTCGGCAAATTTTTGCCAACTTTAAATTACAGTGCCAAAAACTTTGTCAATTGTGCAATGGTTCATTAAAAATTTAAATGAGCAAAACATCGAAATGGCTAAATTATTCAGACACAATGGAGGATGGCGTTATTTTGTAAGATACATATTTCGTTTAATGCTTGGTTTATTTATTTAAATAAATATTTATCGTTTTGTTGTATGGAACATTAGGCAGCAGGCAAGCAGGGCTGCCTTCCTCCCCGCTGGGACTGAGAGTGAAGGAGTCGAGCCGAGAGTCGCGTGGACAATTTCCTCACATAAACCAACAGCCAGATACAGGTCCAAAAGCCTCGGATTTGCATAATAAAAACAATGTCTGAAGGCGCTTTTTGACTTTGCGTGGGCATTTTTTTCTGCTCTGCCCTTAATTTAACGGTACACTACTAATGTTCTTTTCCGGGTTGTTATTTTTGTTATTCCACTTTTTATTGTCCCCACATTGAATCGCTTTTCGCCCATATTTCAGCAGCAATATTCTTTATGGCCCCCCATTTAAAGCTTCTTCATTTACGCTTTAATATTATCATCACCGAATTTTTTGCGCCGTCCTCCCTACAGCCATTCAAAAGCACTTTTAAAGCGATCTCGGCCTTTGTTGTGGCATTTTTATGGAGACGACAGACTATTACAGACTCACTCTCTTTGCAATTTCTCCATAAATAAGGAATAAAGATGCATCGAAGCAGCTATATGTAAATTCAATTCACCACTGGGTCTCGTGGCGAAATTCTATTTGCGAATTGGGCCAAACAGAGACGCTCCAACACACAAGCAGCTACTTGAAATGTAATCAATTGCACACAGTGCGTTTCGCTGAATCCAATTATTAGGTGGCACTGTTGCTCATTTGCGATGGCACAGAAACCGGAGACTCCTAATCCAATGCCCATATATCTATATTTCTATCCTATTCGTATATTTTCAATTCCATCCAATTCTATCAATTCCATTCGCTTCTTCTACCAGTTTATAACAAACATACATCGATAAATACATGCGAAAACATCTGCAAAGGGATGGAGGGAGAGAGAGAATTCAATTTCAAACGCCCTTCGCTAAATTCATTCCAATAACTTTTCCTCCGCGACATTTTCCCTTGCTACACTCCAAGCCTCCACTCGGGGCACAAGACGAGTACTCGGATTCACAAAGAGTTACTCTTGGATTAGAAAAAAGAAAGTTTTAATAGAAGTTTTATTTAATATTAAAAATATAATAAGGATTATATAATAAAAGTAATTTTGTATATTTATTTAGATAAATGGATCCAATTTCCTGATATAAAAATTAAAAAATGTATTTAGAAAATATTTGAAAATTTACTACAGAAAATATGTTTGTTAAAGAAGCATAAGATGCTTTTGATGATTTTTAAACACTTTTTAAAATGTTTTTTTAAAGAAACCTTGCATCGATCTAGAGAGTATTTAGACATCCCACAACTTCTCCACGCCTTCTTATGAGGAATGTGCTAATATTCCATTTTCATTCTTTATCACACTGGAGTGCGCTAATAAAATTGTATTTAATTAGTCTCTTCCTAACCGCAAATAAATCAACGTCAATGGTCTGCGCCACGTTTAATTTACATAAAGAATCGTAGACCTTCTGACTATATTGATTAAACCCCTTTTCATAAACCATTTAAGATTTCCGATCGATGTGATCGAGAAAATTTTCGACTAAAAAGGTAATGTATCCGGTGAAAATTCTTTTCCATAAATATATATTATAATACTATCAAATTACTTTGGTAAAGAATCATAAAGTTTAATATGATGCGCATTTAAGATTAATTCCTAAGTATATAACTCATCTAATAACTAATATAACTAATCGCCTTACATTCACAATGAAAACATGTTATAAGCTAACAATATGTAATATTTAGACAAGTTGTTTCAATAAATTCTAATTGATTCGAGTATCAAGAGCTTTTAACTGAATAAAGCTTTCTGAGAAAATGTTAAATTTTCGGAAATCCACCATACTTTAGAAATTCCTGAAATTAATTATTTGTTTGGAGTAATTACAATGAAGACATTTGAAAATACCAAAGGTTGTGATCTTTAATTTTGAATTTTTATCCAATAAAGTGGTTTACAAAAGGACTAAAGTAAAGTGCTTCTCCCCGATTGTTCGTTTGATTTTCAAAGAATGAACTTTTCCATGTTCTTTTCGTGGAATGATATAAGAATCAGCAACAAATTCAAAAGCTTTAATGATGATTTATAAATCTCTAAGTCTTTCATGAATTGGATTTTAATTATAAAAATTAATGAATTATTAAATATTAGGAATTCTCGAAATACAAATGAATAAATTGAACAATATTTATCTTATAAAAGATAAAAAACCCCGAAATTCTGCACGTGTATCTACTAAAAGAGAAGAATAAAGGAAAGGAAGAAATTTATGTAATACCTGCTCCAAGTAAACATTCTTTTTACTTCCATTGCCTTTAATATCGAAATGAAATCTGCAATTAGTTGTGTTTCCACCATATCCCTTATCTGGGTAAACAACAATCCGGAGATAAAAGTGTCTTGAAAACAAGAAAATATGGGCGAAATATCGTCATAAATAAAATAAGTAAACACATCCATTGATTTGTCTGTCAATAAATCACTTAACATATTAAAGACGTGTGTCAACAAGAGAGGATGAGCTTTTCCTTCCCGCCCTTGCCTTGTGTACATATATTGGCAAGGACGCGAATTGCGAACGGCAATAAAAGGAGAACAGTGGCGGTGTGTGTGGATAAATGAAAATGGTGAATGAATTTATAGGCGATAGTACTATCGCCGAATAATTCCATTAAAAATTCTGTTCCAAGGAATGCGTTCTGCTCTCTCTACATATTTATAGAAAAGAGGAGGAGGCCAAGGCACAAAAAAAGGAGCGGATCTATTCAACGAAATCCAGTAATAAGTGAAAGCGGCCTTTGCATAGAGACGACAATATAATAATAAGGGCAGTGAGACAACCCTCATCAAATGTCGAGGAGGGTAATTAAATGGGTATCGGGTCGATATCCAGTTATACACTAGGAGATAAAGAGAAAAGAAGGACTTGGCTATAAAAAGTCGTAGAGGGAAACAATAGAGTTCGCAGAAATTTTCGGCCGTCGGACATAAAATCCCTTGACAGTCATCTTTCGTTATTTTCGGCCACGCACAATGGCCTTCTCCTCTACTCCTCACAGGCACTGGACAAATTGATGTGGGTTGGGCGGGCCAATTGACCGGAATAATACCCTTGAAGATCATTTGTTTTAATTGTACCGAGGGCCAGTATCAATTCCCATTCAAACTTTCAGATATGGACTCCATTTTCGCCCCTCTCCCCCAACCCAACAACACAATGACGTGTCACTTGGCTCGTGTCACAGGTATAATTATCTTATTAGAGAGTGTCCAACTATGACAGTTGATTCTCATTTCCCACAGCGACCAAACAGACAGCTCCTGATATAACACTCGTTCTATTAATTACGGTTGATAGTGCCACTGTCAATAAATCTGGATAGGTTCAAGTATTCATTAAAGATTTTTGGGTGAATTTAATGAGTTTTTTAAATGAAGCAAAAAAATATGCTAAACACTTTTTTGGTCGACTTTACAAAATAATTTTAAATCAATACGGTAGGAGCCCTTACTAAGAAGTGTCTATGATTTCTAAGAAATATTTCAAACGACGAGTTTTAGAATTTAACTTTTGGCTTTTTAATATTTATTATTTCTTGAAAATTGTATTTTAAATATTTCAGAGAAAGGCATTCCTAAAACTTATGGAATTTTCGTTGAGTATTGATGATTTTTATTTCCTTTCCATTGAGAGTCATTGGACTTTTTTTATTATTTTAAAGTTATGTTATCTGCAAGTTATCTATAATATTTTATTGGATATCCTTTATGATTATTGGTTTAAACTACAATGCTAATAATTCTTCTTTCAATTACGTTTTAATACACGAGTACTTGAAATTTTTACCGCACTAGAGCTTTTTCTTTGTTATTTAAGTGAGAACTACGTGGGAACCATAACCATATCATAACATTAGTTTTATTTAAAAAATTAACTGTAAAAATGAAGTACAGCGCGAGATATCTCTTCATGAATTCCTAAAATATGAGTCACAATGTCATAGTACACAGCCAGTAGCTCTCTTTAAAAGTCTTAAAATATTACTACGTATTGCCAATCACAAAACTAATACGATATCTTTAGCGATTGATTGCTCTTGCTAATTTTATTATTATAAGATGGATTGTGCTCAATGGCAAATGCCCTGCGACCTGGGAGATTTATTATGCATTTCGATTCATTGTAAATTAACACAAATAAATTATTCTATATATATTCTACTATTTATTATCAATGTGAAGCCGTCGAGACCATCACAGACCTACGTTGGAGATTTTCAAACAAATATAATTTGTGACGGACCAGTTGTTTAAGATTCGTCCTATAATTGGTAAGTTCGAACTCATACCAAATTCTGGTCCTGTACAGGCAGTAACATAAATATTCAATTTTTTTTAATTTCATATTCTTAACAATTTGTGATTAATATTTGTATATATACATTTTACAAAATATTATCCCCGGCCTCAACTGTCGAATATCTATTATTGTCAATTTTATTGTTCGTAGGATTTAAAAGCATGAATGGAGTCCACAAAATCGAAGAGATAAACCGGATCTTTCGACTAGTAATTTGCTGCCACTCAAAAATAGATACATATAAAAGCCACGAAAGTTGTGGTCTTCTTCGTAGTATGTGTGTTCTATGTGGCTAAAATTTGTCAAAACATAAGCTCAACCAAGAATCATTGGTTCATGGGGCTAATCATTTCAAAACATATGATGATCAGAATTGTTATTCAATTGTCACATGATTAAGATTGGCAAACGAATAGATAGAGCATTTCATTACTTTGAAAACTTTAAACCACTTCTTGGCTATACCCAAACTGGAAGCTGCTGTTGTACTACTGAGAGAGAGAATATTAGCTTTTAATAAAATTTGATAAACATAAGACCTTCACTAAATACTCGTTACACTCGTGATTTTTAGAAACCATTATTTTTAGTAATACATTACTTATCGATATGATTGTAAAAAATATTTCAGTAAATAAAGGTATTAATGTTTTTTTTAAATTCTAGATTTTTTTCCATAATTACTTTTATGTTTAAATTTGATTCAAATCACAGTGTAAATTTATTCATCAAATAATTGTTCGGCAAAAAATCAGGTATGAATTATACATAAATATTCTACTAACAGTGCTTCTCGTTCAAGAGCACGAATTACAATGATTTATAACGTTGGGAAATGAGCATGCCACAATGACCGAGTAAGGATGATTCCTCTATTTTTCACCTTGCAAATTTTTCATACTTTTTATGCAAATGTCATGCACAGATATTCACCTTTTGATTCTTTTTGGTTGAAAAATAAAATGATGAGAATGTCCTTTCTTGAACGTATTTTAAACGAATTCTATAAATTACTTCTGATTGGAGAATTTTACATAAACCGTGTAACAATGCCATAAAACTTTTACAATGTAATCTCCCTGCCAATAAAAACCGTATTTCAGCCTCCACATCTAAACCATCCCCGCTGAGAAATTTAATTAAAAAATTTAGTGTTAATCTTGTCACATTAAACGTAAACTATCTGGTGCACTCACTCTGAGCTGAATACAGAAATCGTCTTACAGCATGTAATATTTTAATGTGGGTGTCAAGGAAACAGTTTTACGGTGGTAAAATGGCTCGTGGTGGTTCTCTCCTCTTTTACTGTTGCTGCTTCTTCTTGGGAAAAGTTGAATTGCACTTCATTAAAATTAATTCCTGGCGAACAAGTGGACGGAAATGAAATATCCTCTGCGGGATTACAAGGCTGGCCAGCTGGTGTGGCCAATGTTGGCCGAATAATAAAAAGAATCTGGTGCCAAAAGCATGATAAAATCCTGACCTTACCGCCGCACCCCGCGAACTCCTCCTTGCAAATTCCCGTTGTTGATTTTCTGTAATTTCGTTGTTTTACTAATTTTTCTGGTGTCCCTTTTCGCTCGCCCCAAAAGTGTGGAGGACTTGACTTGTCTCTCTCTCCTCTGTGCGAAGGACGGTCTACATTTTATTATAAATGAACATAATACAATATCTTGCAAATTTATGCTAATTGCTGCCAGGATTCCTTTCGTAATCTCCCCGGGGAGGGCAACGACGATGACTACGACGACAATGGAGACGGCAACAACGCCTTTGACTCCCAAATGAATAAATATAGAGATGCTCATACTTTGTGTACTGTAACTTTGGTTTATTTGCCCTACTAATAAATTGCGATTTATCATACTGTAAATTAAGATGTCGACTATGCAGGAAAATCTGATAAATTTATGCACAGTTTTTGTGCGCATTTTTGGAAAATATCTTTATTACAAATTACCTTTTAATTTATCCGCTGTTATTAATCACAACGGTAATTAAATATTTATGAAAGTAATTATTTTAATTTAAAGCAGAATATCTAATATATGGCTTCTTTTATGTTACAAGGTGCATAAGTAAAAAATTAAAAAACCCTTTTTTTAAACTAAAATCTTCCAAACATATTTTTAAAAAATTGGGGTCTCGCGAATTTCCTTCAAACGGTTGGATGTAAAATGGTTATTTATTCAAAACTATAAATAAGATCGGCCTCATAGCCCAAGTGGTAACGCATCCGGCATTCGGAGCAATTGGTTCGATTTCTGGGCTGGTAGGATTGACTGGGCCCTTTTCAAATGGTCTAGGTGTTATTAATTGACTAATAATAAGCCGAACACAAATAATCATGAAAAGTCTAAGCCCGTTGGTTGAGGTTAAGTATCCCTATGTTCCTTAAAGGAATTGAAAAGGAAAATTAATTAAATTTATAAATAAGAAATTCTAGTTTTTTTAATCAAGATCGTAGTAATTTTTTTCCAGAAGACCCGTGTATTTAACAGGTTATGGGCCGCGTTTGGCATTAAGAATTTTTTTTAAAATTAACACTGTAAACCTTAAAAAACCTACGATTTATTTAAATCTTAATTTTATTTGGGCCTCCTTTCTGTATATAACAAATTTTTAATTTCGTTTTTTTCTATAATTAGGTGATGATAGAGATGTTCGTTACAGTCGTTATGGACATATACTATATGAAAACAATTAAAATAAATAAATAATCAAATGATATTTCCAAGTTGAGAAAAATTTATCAGTTATAATTTACTAACTTTTAGAAATTTCTAACACTTTATTATTAATTAAACAGTCTTAAATAAAATTAATGTTTGACCTAAAAACAATGAGAAAATCAAATGAAATTTGTGTTTAAACTTCCAAAATAAAATTAATTGAATTTTCTATTCTGAAAATCATCCAAACTAGTTGAAACATTGAATATTAACCCCAAAACATGATGTAGATAAAGTCAATTAGTTAGGAAAAAGTTTATAGTATGAATTTTATGAGGTTTTGCTTAATGATTTAATTAAAGTTTTATAATTAACTAATGAGCAATTTGAACTACATCCGTGAATATTAAATTAAAAAGAGTTTTTTTTTATTAAGTACAAGAACTTTTATTCTAAAATAGTTATTATTCAACGTATATTTAAAATATAAATTACGAAAAATCCGATTACGAAAGCTCCTAACAATGGAAAAGCTTGGCGCTTAAGTTAACATAGGGAGGGAGGAAAGGAGACATGGAGAACATCATAAAAGAGCGTATTCTTTTCATTTGATTGTACATTACGATTAACGTATACAGTTTCTGATACTGTAGTGAATAATGGCGAGATCGTGACCCGTAGTCTGATACGAGAAATAATCAACAATAAATTAGGGAATCTGTCAAAAGGGTGGGGGACCACGTTCTTCTATTTGAATTTAAAGATAATATTTATTTGTGTTATTTACCCAAGGTCCGCCCTGATCCCAGTATCCTTGAGTGACTCCGTTGGCCCACTGCGACTCCAGTGGGAGTTCGGTGTCATCCAAATTCCATCCCGGCGAATCGGCGCTTGTTTTCGGTGCTCGTGGGGCGCCTCCTCCCTGCTCCCCTCGAGGACACCATAGCACTGACTGTGGACACCCTATATTGTCACCGTCTCACCAGAGCCCAACACACGTGCACAATCGGGCGATTTTATCAATGAACTGAATCACTTTTCATATCCAGACCTAGCATCAAAAGCTGTTATTCCTTGTAGAACCTTTCATTAAATTGCATGTCCATATTTATCCAAACTCTAGGCACACCACACCAAGAGGGAGATCTCTGTGTATGCTCCAAAATTGATAATGGGACAGAACGGGCGCGGGGGACAGGTAAACGATTTTCCGGAAAATTAACTCTCCAGTTTATGTGGCAAAGGATGAGAAACGGACACCAGCCATGAGCACACGATAATGGCTAAGCCCGAGCCGGGTATTTTACTTGTTCATTTATAAATACGTGTTTGTATTTAACGACATTAATACTATATCTACATAGGACATATGGGGGGTGGACCATAAAAAGGGAGGATGAGGTAACGAGTAAAAAAGGTGTGAAAAAGGATCTTTCCTAAACCGTTCCCGATAATAAATGGCCACGTATTCAAGCGAAATTAAATTCCGAGCACTGTTTAGGTGGCTCCGAATTAATAGCTCTAAATTACATATCTGATAAATGGCCCTGACACACTGTGTCGGTCGAGGTGTTTCAATTTTTCTATTGCCGAGATCGGAATAAATATATAAAGCCGGGATAGTGGTTTAATGGCAAAAAAGAGTTTAACGACCCCCGCAGCCGACTGTCAGCCTTTCAACGGTCCTCGCTTTTTTTTTATGGAGATGCAATTTCATCATTTGTTTATTCACGAGTGCCCTGATTCCGGCCGCCACCCCCTTCCCTGATCCGAATTCACAACCCCTAGTGGAGTGGCCGCTTTCATCAGGTCTGGCATCTCTCTATTATTGCGTAACCACAGAGAGCATTACTATGGTGGAGGTGCAGTCAACTTAATTTTATCCACGCCAGAAGCAGGTCTTTGTGTCTAGCCAACCGACGTCGTCGTCGTCTTTGATATTCTTTAATCCTTGGGTAGGAAAAAGCACTCTTCTCTTTCATAGACTCAACAACCAGATAAATTAATCATCGTCTCTACCATTTAATTCACCCAATCAGATTAAGCACTAAACTTGCACCTTATCAGATTCATCTCCTTCTACTACATCATCATCATCGGAAACATGGACACAACAAACGCAAGGGATTTTAAGGAGTGCCTCATACAACAACAACCGGCAACGTCTGTTCCCTTTTGGTTTCTCACCCTCCTGCACCCACAAATCTCACCAATTCCACTCACTCTCTTATCAAAAATATAACTAATCACTAATCAACACAACAATTTCCTTTTTCTGATTAACAAACTCTGATTGATTAACAAAATTGGCTATTATTTTCTTTATCTACTTTGTCAATACAGAAAATTTTGCTAAGGAACGTCATCACCAGGAGAGATTCAGCGCGAAACTGATTTTCTCATCGCAGAGATTTGCAATGGACCAGGATAAAAGTCCTCAGAGAGAAATACAGGGTGATTATAAGAGTATTATTACTTATTATTAATTGAAGCTTCGTGGAATATTCAATTAATTTTGAGGTGAAATATTTCCAAAACAGGGTGGTAAAAAGTTCTTAGAAGCCTAATATTTCCTTAAGATTAATTGAAATTGTTAATTATTTAATTAAAAGTTATGTATACAACTAGGTTGATAAGATAAAACATTATTAAACATTAGAGTTTTTAAAGCCACAAGTGTTGCGGCTGTTCTAAAGAAGGCCCGTGTATTTAACAATTCTTATCGACCGAATTTTATACAAAATTTTATGCACTTTTAAATAAATTAAACAAAAAAATATAAAAACATCGTTTTATTAATTCTGAATCTCACATTGTTTACTATCTTTTTTGCTCTTTCTACTGTGTGTTAGAGAAAATAAGGTCTTAATCCTCTTCACCCTCAATTTTTTTCTTTTGCACAATCAGGAGTTTTCGTTCCAATTATTTTGAAAATATTCTGAAAAGCCGTCAAACCATCCGTTGTATACAGTTAAGCGATGTACAACGAAACTGACTTTCATATAAATTTGATCGATTTTTTTCACGGACATATAAAGATAATATAGAAAAATCACTAGCGCTGTAAAAACAACTTTGACAGAAGAAATATTAGTATGATAAGTCAATTTTATGTTACTAAAGTGCATGCAATCTTTTACGTTTTTAGACAAATTATAAACAATTCCGGAATTGATATTCTTAACAAAATTTTTTTTATAAAAATTATTGTGTAGACATGACCATATTTAATAAATCAAAATATGATTTAAAAATATTGTTAGAAAAAAGAATGATGATTTTTTTTTATTGATTTCAGGTTTAAGTTCATCGTGGAAAATTATGCTTTTATTGACGAAAATAATTTAAATCATTTTGCTAAGTTCTAACCTACCGCAAGCTTAATATGGTTTTTTCCTAAGAATTCATCACACAATATTTTGTGTAGCTCGTATTTTAATTTGGAAATTTTGTTAGTCTATTGGTCTATATATTTATCTTAGTTTATAGTGTTATGAGCTAACTTTAACTTAATTTTACTGTTCAACAAATAAAAATCATATGTTTCCAAGAAAAAATTGAAATTATATGAAATAATTTCATTCGTCTTGAAACACCCTTTCTAGTAACGACAAAAAGCTCTCCTGTTTTGGGAGGTACACGGCCCAGAGAATTGGTGAGCGTAAAAGAGAAGCGCTTTAAAAGTTGTAAAACGTTGCCGAGACGAATAAAGGAAGGAGATTACAAATTGTAACTCACCGTTTGCTCTGTGTTGATGGGCCGGTGGAGGAGGTGGTGGTGGTTTGCCGTCTCAATGGTGGAAATGGAGACGGGGGACTGGGGGACGGCAGATCCAGGAGGATGTTTGTTCTTCTGCTCAACTAGGTTCTCGTAAAAATGAAAATCCTTCAGGTTGTTTTCGCTTTGGATAAAAGTTGCAGCTGTGCAGTAAAAGTTGTTGTTGCTGCTGGTGCTGTTGTTACCGGCGCTGCTGTGCAGCGGATTGTGGTGGTGGTGGTTGTAGATAGATCCGGAAGCCGGCTTCGTGTAGGTTCCCACCACCCGCTCGAAGCTATTGGAGGAAGTGTCACCGTTCTCCGAGGACTTTTCGCGATAAAAGTCCCTCACATTTTCGTACGGAATCTGCAGCGAGTCATCGTTGTCATTGTGGTGCATCAGCGGGAGTGGGAGTCGTCGTTGGTCTCGGGTCGAGATTCGATTATCACAGACATGAATGTAGCCGTTTTCCGGGGCTCTGGACAGTGGAGGGCCTGGAAATTGAGTGGCGCTGGCTGACTTTTGGGGAAAGCGCTTCAAGTAGTCCACCCGCTCGCCCCGATCGTCCGTCCACTGTCTCGCCTTTGGACTCGTTTTAATGTAGTACCAGTCGCTCAGTTGGCGCTGCTTCTCACAACTGGACGACTCCTCGTCGCAGGCCCGACTCCTTCTCTGGTCACAGCTGACTGTGGTAGTGCTACTGCTGCCACCTCCACGATAAGCGTTATCGCCCATTTTCAACGTTTCCAACTGGTAACCGTTGATTGGAAATTTATCCAATGACTCGTAGCTTACGTGATGGTTGTTAATCGTGGTTGTCGATGACGAGCAGACGCTCTCCTTTGTCGTCAGTCTCATGCCTCCCCCAAAGCCTGAATAAGAAAAGAATTCACTTCATTTTAAAAGACATATTTGGAAAAAAGTGCAAACAACAGTAAAACAATGTGTAATAGAAAATTTGCAAAATAATTGAATCGTTTATCTTTAAGAAATTTCAGTTGACAAATTGATTTTTTTGCAGAAGACAGAGACATTCTCCTTCACATTTAATTTATGAGGTTAAGTCTGTAAGGTCGAAGCTACGAGTGTATTTCAGATTTTTGGTTTGCAATTACTCTCTTTCTCAGATCCTCCATTGAAACCTGAGTAGGTAAGTCAGCTTTATTAAATTTGAGAAAATTTTACTACAGTTCTTAGATAATGAAGGTACCTATCGACCGTTTGTTAGTTAAAAGGTAGAGTTTCACTAAATATTTCCAAATATTCTCCAGTATAATTAGTTTTTTAGGGATACATCAACGACTCCAATTCTCGTTAAAGATAAAAAAATGATATTCTCTTATTCTTTTATCTTCCCAACGGTTAAATATTCCGTATTATTAGTTAAGTGGCACTTTATTATTAAGTAATTATACACTGCCTCATAGTCAACTGGTTGGCACCCTTGACTCCTCGAGGTTGTGGAATCGAATCCTGATCGGATATTTTTCTAGAACATTGTGTCCAAGTGTAATAAGGATTCCTTATCTTAACATAATTATTAATTTTTCTTAATCCTAGTTAATTATTTTAAAATATGTTTAAGAAAAAAATAAACTCGAACATTTTTCCTAATCAGTCAAAAGAATTAAACAGAGTTGTTAATTAAAAAAAGGCAAATTAATAAAGAGGATCAATCAATTGAATTATAACTAGTGTAAAAAGTAATGAAGTCTGATTAACAGCTTAAGTAAATATATGCTANTAGTGTAAAAAGTAATGAAGTCTGATTAACAGATTATGTAAATATATGCTGGTTTTGTTTGTTCATATGATCGGCAGTTTATCAGATAAAACTTTGGTTAAATTAATTTCATTAATGTAGGCAGAGGTGTCGCAGTTGGTTAAAGCGTTGTCATTACTCGTTTTCATTTAAAACATTCTGTGAAAAATATTTGTTGAAATATATTTATAATCAACAATATCCGGCCTCAACAGTCAAATAACTCGTATCGGCAATACTAATCGTTCCACCTGACACAGGTTCTCAAAGCTTCAATAGAGTGCATAGAATCCAAGAGATAAACCATATTTTTCTATAATACTAATAATTTGCTGCCATTCATTAAATGGATACTGATGAAAGTTATAAAAATGATGGTCTTCTTTGTAGTATGTATCTTCTGTTTCTGGGGCTAAAACCTGCCAATAAATAGGCTGTATATAGAATCATTTGTTGGTGGTACTAATCAGATCATAACAAATATTGATTTTTTTTATTCAATTATCCATTATAAAGAATGCCAAATGAATAAATAGGGCATTTGAAAAACAATAATTAAGTAATACCAACTGGTTAGACTTAAACCGGTAACGGTTGTTGTGTCGTCGTCGTCGAAGAAGAATGTATTATGTTTATGTATTTCAAATAATTTAGATATTTACATGTTTGTATTTGCAAATTTCAAAATAAAATCAAATTAAATAAAAAAATATTGAAAAAAAAATTATTTTATGTAATTCCGTATCGATACTTTTCGATACGGAATTACATAAAATAATTTTTTTTCAATATTTTTTTATTTAATTTGCCTCTTTTTAACATAAATTGGGTCTGGAACGGTAAAATTTACAGCACGGCGAGCGGTAATGTTTCAAAATTTTCACGCAAATTAGTCATCAATTTAATGAAATTACATGTCATAACCCAATCACTACAAATTTATTATTTAAATAATTAAATTTAAATTTACAGTCCATATAGTTTATTAGATTGAGATGGGAATATTTATTATCGATTAAATGATATTTTTGCAAAATCACACAAAATAGCGTTCAATTGACATATGAAATAGGTTTTTACAGCACTCATTTACTTTTTTACTCGCTGCGCTCGTTAAAATACATGGTAAAATATTGCTGTAATGACCTCTATTTCACCACTTGTATCGAAATATACTATTACCGAATTGAGCACTTAAAACAATTTCCAAAATAATCAAAAAGTTAGGTTCAATAAATAACTTGTTATCCCTTAAAAGCTAATTCATTTATGTAACAAACAGTCAACTGAATACGATTCCTTATTAATGGCATTAAGTCAAACCTTAATAATAAAGAATCAATTTAAATTTGCAGTCGGAAAGTGGATTTGAGGGTTTAAATAATTTCAGACTTTTTGCAAACTTCAACATAAAGTGGCCAACTTTCAAAGTGATTATTCATTCATGTCGTCTGGGGCTGGGCAGATGCCCGGACTGGCCAGCAAAGAAAGAATGATAACAGTAATTAAACACATTGATTATTACTCATAAAAGCTGCAACGATAAAAAGAAAGTTGCAAATTGGATTATAAACTTTTTCATCGTCTCAATTAAAAACAAAATTTCATCCAGCAGCATTCAGAGAGGGATAGTCTGTTGGTGGTTGGTTGACCAGGAATAATACTTTGTAGAAGCCAAGGATCAAGGCAGTTTATTTCTTTCTTTTATTTATCTCCTCGGTGACCTTTTGTTTTCGGCATTAATTTCGAGAGGAAACTTAATGAAATATTATTACGTTCAAATGCCTTTTAAATTGATCGCTTTACACAAATTGCTGAATTATGTATTTAATACCGGTAATTAGAATTTATAGTCAACTGAACTTTATTTTGCAGAAACAGAAAGCCGAATTGTGGCAATTTGAAGAGGGTTGTAAATTTGCACATTAAAATGTCGTAAAAATGACATATTTTCTCAAAACAAAAGGAAAGCCAATAAACTGGAAAGTTCCTTTGTCAAGGAAACTTAGGTAGTAAAACAAGTTACTTTTAGTAAAATTTTCAATTTCGTTGGTCAGTTATATAGATTTCAATATCTTCAACCATTAATAAGCTTTACTTATTTCGTGCTAATTAAACGAACATAATTTTTTTATATAAATAAATAACAGATTTTATAAACACCTTTTCATTAAATAAATTAATTAATTTATTAAAAAAGCGGATATTTATTCGTATTTTTAAATAGTAGTAGAGGATATCAAAAGAGGAATTGTTAAATCTATATAATAATTTCAAGGAAATTAGTGTGCAGGGAGAAAATACCCTCACAACATTTGCAAAACGTCTAGATCTATACTGCCCTAGTGTGCGGTGCTGAATGTAGGATCTAATAAGCATTTTTAGCCTATCCCATCATAATCCCCAAGTACTTTTAAAGGAATCATTACATTATAATACCTTATTGATAGCAACAAGTTAATTATGGCCAGACATTGCGTTAGGCAGGAAGAGCTAGGGCGATATACGAAGAGGGCGTATTTGAATAATGGCTATAATCTCCGAGCGGGTTCTAACCTACCAATACATACTAATATTTAAAGGCAATGCCTAATACATGACTATATAAGCTAATAAATAAATAAAAATAAATAATTCATTGGTAATAGCAAATTTCAATTTAATCTTACTCTCTCTTTAACCTACACTGCTATATCCTCTAGTAGGGGTTTCCATAAAAAATATTGATTCTCAGACAGTCCGGAACAAAACTATGAAAACGCAGGTCACCACTCACGAACTCAAGCAGTCAGTCGACCATAAATGGACATAAGAGCCTGTAATCGTGTCATAGGCCAAATGATAGAGGGCAGGTTTTTATCCCGCAGGCGGTGGAACACTAAGTATAAAAAAAGTAGTACAAATAGTATCTTTGTCTCTGAATTCAGTGATCGAGCTTAATTGCCAAAAACACCCTTTCTGTAGTCGTCTAACTCCCTATACAACACGCAATAAGATGACTGGCTTGGGTCATGTCCTGCTTCAAGAGCCAGTTGGATATATACAAAACTGCCCTATCATAGCGACCCGTACAAAGTTCCCACTCTGCAGAACCGCCAAGAAATCAAAGAACTAGATATCACAAACCACATCTTTAATTGATTCATATAGAAAAACTGAGCAATAGACGAAAGCCTTTTTTGAAAGTATAAGAACAGATATTCTTAAGTTAATGAACAGTTTTCAGAACACATATCAATCAATATCAACCTGAGCCTAAAATTTAATTCTTTCTTAAACGAAATCGAATCTGGAATCCCTTTTTTGGACATAGACATATATGTCAAGGGAGTGTCATTTAGTCATTAAACATTAGAGATTTTGCCAAAGTTCAACAGGCACTAAATTTTATCTTGCAGACACATAATTTGAATTCTCCATATATGATTGAAGTTATTAGGAAATATTTAAATGATGTTTTTATATGGAAGCGCCACTTTCTATATTTGGTGGTCATTAATATCTTGTAACAATAAATTCCGAATGCTGAACGAAACCGAATCTTGTTACCAAGTAATAAAAGCGCTTTTTATGAGTTCTATCGTTTGTCAAAAGGAGAAATCTTATCAAATTTTACCTGATAAAACACAAATTTACCATAATGATTTGCTTGAATTCATTAAAAACAAAAAACTGAACAACTCAATCTAAATTTTAGAAATAAAATACAAAAAAACCTTTTTTCATTCATATACGAATCTAAAAATGAATTCAACAATTTGTTTCAATCCATAGTTTTCAATCAAATGCAGAGATTGCATTCGGCAATATTTTTCGGTTTCGCAATTAAAAAACTATTAAAATTCTAAATTTGAATTCCAGGAATCGTTTCCACCTAAACATTTGCCTATGTATGAAAACTGATATATTTATTTAGTTCTATTGTTTAAGAGTACTTTAAATAATTTTCCAGATTTCAATCAGAACCAGTTACAAATTTGACTACTAATTGACTCTTACCCTAATTTTTAATTGAACGTAAAGCATGAAAGTCTTTTGTTGTTATTGTTAAATCATCAATTCCTAATTTTTTATTTACAAATCTTTCATTAGTATTAAGAAC
Source organism: Clogmia albipunctata (assembly GCA_001014945.1). Taxonomy (NCBI): domain Eukaryota; kingdom Metazoa; phylum Arthropoda; class Insecta; order Diptera; family Psychodidae; genus Clogmia; species Clogmia albipunctata. Next base: position 1,221 of record JXOV01000989.1, on the reverse strand, counting down.
AATTAATTTTCTAAAGGAACTATGTATTCAAAGGTGTATACCGCTAAACAAATCCGAATATCCGTTTTACTCTTTTCGTTATCCCTTTTCCAATAGCAGTCAAACACTAGCAGAATGATCTTGTTTATACTCGCTATCAGACTGTCACACCCAAGCTTTAGAAACCTGTCCTGTAAACAATTAATAAATACAATTGTCAGAGCCCAAGGAATTAGAATATATATTTTGAATCTATGAGTATTTACACAAATATTAATTTAGAATGTAACAGATGTTTACATAACTGTTCACAAAAGTTTAGAAAAAAGTTGATGATAAAATTAATGCTACTTAAGAATAAGGCTTGTATAACGAAAAATCATTGACTGTGCTGTCATTCACTGTTTTGAAGTGATAATTTCGTTACAAGACTTATAAAGTAGTCTTTCATTCTAATGTGCTGAATATCCGTTATTCGCCGAATCAACTAAATTCTCTCACTCGATTTGGTCAAAAAGGGTTGATATTTTAATAGTAATTGTGTTAAATTAGGCACTTTAAAGAATTTAGACAAAAATATTTATTTGATCAGTATAATTTAATTCAAGTTGTGTTGGTGTCTAATGGTTCTAAAATAATGCACAACAACAACGATGATGACGTCACCCTTTTAACATTTAAAAATCTGGACAACTTATTGAGTGGCTTTGGGTAAATATAATATTTTTACAAATTGTTTAAAATTGTGTATAAAAAATAATCATAAATAATATTTTATTTAAAATAAAATAACGTTGTCTCTGAAATACTTTTATAAATTTACAAGCTGGACCCGGCAAACGTCGTTTTGCCAGCTTGTATTATTTTAAGGAAATATAAATTCAGCTAAAAAAAGAAATACTAAGCAATATAGGTTTGAGCCGATGAAATTATAATTGAAAGGGGAATGAATCGTTTTAGGAAAAAAGCATCACACTACTATATATTCATGTTAATTTCTTTTTATTTTATTATGAAAGACTGAATAGATTAATCCATA
>JXOV01000985.1:0-19357 GCA_001014945.1 Clogmia albipunctata | reverse complement strand
CACGAGCGAAACGAGTGCCTTAAATAAGGCCCGAGTGTTTAATAATGCTTATCGACCGTGTTTTATACAATGTTTTATGCATTTAAATAAAATAACATAAAAATTTTTCGAATTTCTTCAAAATACCTGGTGCGGCCTCTATGATAAACAACAAGTAAACGTATTTCATGAGTTATCCGATAGGTGGCTTATTTAAAAAAAAAACACTAATAAAACAGAGTTGAAGCCACGCCCTTCAAAACTGACAACCATATAAATTTAATAGATTTCTTTTACGGAGGTCACACTTTAATAATAAAGAAAATGCCCACGTACTTTAAAGAATTCTTTAAAGCACTTTTGCTATAATAACGACTTTGACAGAACAAATTTGAGTGTCATAATATCAAGTTTAAGCTAAAAAAATCCATATACGAATTTTATAGAGAATTGCCAAACAATTTATCTTATCTAGGGATGTCTTAGGACAGTTTTATATATATATATCTGATTTTACAACCTTATAGTAAATATTTTTGATTTTCTGTAGAACTTATGTTTATTATTAAGGCTAAACCGATTTAACTTACTAAAGAAATCAAACATTTTAACTGAACAAATACATATAACTAATATAATATTTTATTTAACCAAAAGAGAAATTAAATTTAACTATTTTAACTATGTTTTGGTAAACTTTCTTTTTATTTGCACATCTTTTTAGTATTACTTACTTTGTATAAGGTACCCAAATAGTCCAAATTTTTTTCTGATTCTATAATAGCTTTATAATTTCTCTCAAAAGCGTGGCCAATTTCATAATAATTTGCATTTCGTTCTGCTGCCACAATTCCGAATAAAACACAAACCAAAACTAACTTTGCCACCATTTTGAATAAGATTAAAAAAAAATTTAATATTTTTCTTCGGCTGTTTGCTATAGACTGGCGAGGTTTGGTAATTGTTGGGCCTTTTAAACGGAACTACACCGCAATAGAATCATGTTTAATTGCGGTCCATTTTCGTCAAAAGTTCAATGAACAATGTTATAAATAAATCTCCAGAGTGGAACCTGTAGCATAACAGCTGTTATTATCCCTATGTTTAGTGAAGGTCTTCGGCTCCGATTTTAGATCAACCATTAAATTTTAAGACCATTGAAATATTCATTTGGAGCATGGTCATATTTTAGTATGGTGTTGTATCAATTAAAATCTAGGGCGATATACAAGGAGAGGCATATGACTATCCACCAAACACCCGGTGATACGTTATCATGCATCGTTACAATTATTTAATTCACATATTTATATATGAATAAGGGCTATATTCACATATTCACATCCAAAAACAATGGACGCACGGCTGACAGGAAAGAGATCAGAAGTCAGACTCAGGAAACGGTATGAGGAAACCATTTACGAAGCCGCAGATCAACTTTTAGGAGTATCACGATTAGAAAGAGGTGGCCATCAATAGACAACAATGGAGGGAGAGGATTGTATAGGAAAAGGGTCGGACCCATAAGCCATAACAGTGGCGGCGAGGAAAAACGAGGATCTTTCTGTCTAGAGCAACAATAGTGGCGAAAAAAGAAGGAAAAGATCTCAAGCGTAAAATAGTATAGAAATGTTGAAGCAGGGGATCTTCTTGTCGAGAACCGATAACAGCATAAACAAAAAAAAATCCTTTTCAAGGTCACATTATAGTAATCTTGTGGCAATTGGTCAGTGGAGACAAGAAGAAAGAATAGCTGGCAAGTATAATAGTCGCAACGAGAAACTTTCACGTCTTAGCATACTATAGTGGTCTCGATCGAAGACCAGACCTTAGAATTAGGGTATTGGGATTCATTAATAAATGTGAAATGTAAGGGATTTTTTTTAAAATATGAGGTTGTGTAGATTAAATGTGGAGAAGAATATTGTTAAACATTGCAACAATTTTAAATTGAATTCCGTATTAATTGGAATTTGTAAAATTAATTAATATTTTTTTCCAATTTGTGCAAATCTTTAATAACGCGAAAACGATATTACTCAGATTAAAATTAATTAAACCAGTGATATTATAAAATCTAGTAAATTAATTGAGGTGTTTTACTATAAAATTTCTTCTTAAAAACATTAATTTATTTATCTCGATAGTGGATATGCAGGGGAATGAAACGAATAACATTTTTCATTGATAAAGTTAAGCAACAACAAAAGTAGTAAAATTACTTGGGTTATTTTTCGTTCGGAAGGGTTGTTGTTTAAATTTGACAAACCGTGGTTGTCAAACTTTTTTCTGAGTTTTATTTCGCGAGTTCAATTTAAGTCGCATTTTTCTATTTTTTAGTGTTGTTTACACGTTTTGAGCATTGTAACAAAGTGTTATAGACAGATACAATGGCTGCAGCACTAAATCCACAGTACGAGGACATCGGCAAGACTTTTGTAACAACATATTACCAATTGTTTGATAATCCACAAACTAGAGATAGTTTAGTTAATTTGTACAATGTGAGTATATTGCGCATTTTCTAAAAGACTAATATTGTGAAATTTGGTAAGGTGCTCCCCTAAAAGTGAAAAAATAACATTAAAAATTTATTCCGGAAAATTCTCTTGACCTAACCTCTAAAACTTTTTGTTGTTTTTTAATTTTGCCGGATTTTTATAATCTTACAAAATATGGCGTAATTCCTTAAGTATTTGGATAAAGTGTTAAAATAAGTAATAGTTTTAGCCCTGTTGGCTTTTAAAATCTGAATTTACCTGCAAAAAATTGTAGTAAAAACAAGACCAAAAAAAGAAATTGCTTTAAAGAAGCTATAAAAAAAATTAGAAGAAAGTCGTTAGTAACAGATTAATTGCTTTTAATTATTTAAAATTGTAATTTTAGTGATTGTTGTATTCTTCTATTTAAACACAGAATATACTTTTATGAAAAATTTAAAGAACCGAAAACATTACAAAAATTATAGAAAATCCTTGTTAAGTTTATAGAAGTGAACTTAAAAAATATACCATTTTAGAACAAATACTAAACAATATTTTACAAATATGCATTTGATTTTTTTACAAACATTTTAAAATCATAGAAAATAGGAAAGGAATGATTATTTTTAATATGACTCATTTATTCAAATTCATCAATAAAATTAAATTTCACATACAAAAAATCTAGCTTTTTTCATTGATTTAAGTTTAGTAATCCGTCACTTTTTCAATTGTGAAAATTTGTTACTTTTTCTCATTAGTGTAGAAAGAAAATTAATATCTTTGAATAAATTTGGCTAATGTCATAATTTGTGAATTTTTGTTTTTATTCTTGTCAACCAAGATGATGTCAATTTTTAATGATTTTTAAATAAATGTTACTCAGATGTAAGGTCCATATTTTAATTTCAAAACGATAAAAAAACTAGCCTTGTTTGAATTTTCAATCTTATACGCACTAAATAACAGATTTTTCACACTTGTAGAATATTCTTCTTGTATTGTATGACTCATTCAATTAAGCCAAAATCAAATACAAGTATAATTCTAAAAAAATAATAAAAAGAGTTCCAAAAGATCCGAGTTTTTAGTTATGTTTTTCCAACCATTTTTTTATTAAATTTTTTTGTAGATTTCACTTATTTTTTTATATTCATCCCAAAAATATGAAGTTATGAATAAGAAAACAATACTGTTGTATATTATGGTATAAAGCTTAACTCAAATAATTCAGGAAAGAAGCTGTAAAGCTAATAGAATTTTGGGTTTCATATTTATAGACGATAATAGAAGAGTATGCACTATTCCAAAAACCAGATAAAAAATTTAAGACAAAATTTCATTTTCTAATTTGATGAGTAAAAAGTTATTTAAATGTGTGGGGAAAATACAAATTATGTATTGATTTTTTATAGCAAAGCTTTTTTTTATTTTCGAGTCCAAAACAAAAAATAAAATTTTGCTTCCAAACAACTAAGATCTTAAATTGTAGGTTTTAGTAATTGAATATTAGTCCAAAGTACTAATTTTGTGTATATTTTTGTAATTGAATTGTATAAACTTTATATCTAATCGTGAATTTTTTTATTATTCAATTCCAGGAAACATCCTTTATGTCATTTGAAGGATTTCAAATCCAAGGATCTGAGAAAATATTACCGAAACTACAAGTGAGTCATTATTTATTTCTGTAATTTTTCATTTTTCTTACTTATTCTCCTTCTTCCAGTCTTTAACTTTCCAAAAAATAAATAGAATTATCACGGCTGTGGACTGCCAGCCCATGTTCGACGGTGGTGTCCTAATTAACGTCCTGGGTCGGTTGCAGTGCGACGAGGACCCGCCACACGCCTACTCGCAGATCTTTGTGCTGAAGCCGATCGGAAACTCGTTCTATTGTGCCCACGACGTCTTCCGTCTCAACATCCATAACACTGCCTAAGCTCCCCCAAAAAACAACCAATAACCATCGTGACTTGTCTCCGCTTATAGACGATTTTGAGTTTCTCTGTCTCAAAATAAAAATGCTCTTCAAACGACACAACATCTGTTGCAACATAATTATTTAAAAAGAATGGTATTTTTAATAAAAGAGAGAAAATCACACACATAAATTTATTAAAAACGTACGATTGATCATTATTATTGCTCGATTTATAACCTATTTAAACATAATAATTACAATGAAAAACACTAAAATTAATCTATGAATATTTTTGTTAATAAAATCCAATTGCTGTTTGAATTGTGTTAATTTTATAAATTTGTGAATACAAAAAGTTACACGAGTTTCATTTTAATTTATGAAATGTTAAGGATGTTTAATTTAAATGTAATTTGATAATTAAATTACAAACTCACCGTCCCGACTTCCGTCCGAAAATTTCATATGACTTTTCCAAGACGACAGACGGGTCGGGTCGTACAAAAAAAGACAGGATGTTTCCATCTCCGACTTGTCTTTTTAAATTTGGCTCAATATAAAAATTTAGTATTTATTTATTATTGAAAAAGATTATGGAAAATGTTTTATTTTATTTTGAAGAAGATTGCAAAAAATTATGTCTGTGAAAAACTTGCATTTGGCTCGAATTTCCAAACTCTCCCTCGATCATATGGGTAATTTAACATCTTATTGTTACTTACGTCGGTTGTACAAATACAACCGTTTTTAAATCCGAAATGATGAAAAACTCGCACTTGTTTACTCATTAAATACAAGGAGAAAGGATTTTTTTAAAAATATTTAACAAGGTGTTAGCCACGAGATTAACTTAAATTTAAAATAAAAATTTCGCGCTAAAATTCAAAATTGTTGTTGAAATATTTATTTAAATCTGAACAGCCAAAAAAGTGAGGTTATAATTGAGTAAAATTTAGTTTTGAATTTTTTTTCGCAAAAGCTATCTAACCCACTCGCACCAAATAAACACACCATTTCACCATTTCTCGTCCGTTAATTTGTTTTTGACACCTGTTTAAAAACAATAGCTATTATTGACTCGTTGACTTAATAATTTGAAATATCAAACGGCTACCGTTGATTAATCTAACTTTACACTACTAACGTCGTCAAATTAGATTTTTGTTATTTAAATAATTCGTGTTTTAATACTTAAGTGTTAATTCGTTGTGGTCAGTCAACCCTAAATAGTTGTAAAGTGTGTTAGATATCTCGATTAAAATAGTGGTGTTCAATAAAATGTAAGTGATAATTGTGATAAAGTTTATGAAAAAAATCTAAACGGTTGCTATGATTGAAGTAGTTAGAAATTCTAAATCTTTTAAATTGGTCACGTCATCACAGTGTAATCGAAAAGGTTGATAATTTCGCCATCTTCCAAAGTATAAAATCCATTTTATCACCACACGAGTGCAATACATCCCAAAACGGTATCAGAGTGTGCGACAAGCATTTCATATTACCCGAAAAGAGAGAATTACAATGACTGATTAGCATTTCTATTCGGAAATAAGGTAAAACAAACGATCAATAAAGATCATCAATAAGAAGAAGACTGTCTCGCCGCCTCGATCAAAGTGATTTGAATAAAAATATAGGTGGTAGATCATTAGGAGTAGTAAGATTAGAAAGAGGTGTGTTCGTGTGATGGACTTTGGTTAAATTATTTCCAGTGTGATCAAGAGTCATTGATAAGTGATCTTCATTTTAAAATGTCGAGTGGGTTTTTTTTTCGAAAATGCGTATTAAAACAGTGATTAATATACAAAAACTGTCCATTTATCAGTTTTGTTAGCTAATTGTGGCATTAGTGCCAGTGTATAAGCGTTGGCTTTTTCCTGTGCTAGAACAAAACGAGTATGGTATAAAATATGGTAATTTATTTTATTCTGATGAGGTGACACTTTTGTCCACAATTGGAATATTATTGGCGAAATGTGGAGTGCATTTGTGCGAATGACACAATACAACACAAAGACGACGCGACCAATAATTTCTGTGGTCAATGTGTGATATATTTGTTTCTATTCCGGAAATGATCTCTGACATTGGATTACGTGCAAAACTCTACCTGTCGAACTCGAGCCTCGATAATCATAACGCACTGATCTATTTCCCGATCGATCTTACATCTCATCACAATTAAGATCGCGTGCAAGTACAGCAAATTGGAACTTAATTACCGTTATAATTTATACACAATATATATAACAAACGACGATCTGTAAGTTTTCAAATTACTTCAAACTTAAATTATTCTAAACAAACCTTGGAAAATTTGAGATCTACCACCAATAAGCGAAAAATAACGAGTGATCGTATTTTCATACAAACACAACAAAAACTATAATTGAAGTAAGAATTTTTATCTAATTGTGGCGTTATCTGTTAACTGCTTTACATGAATTGTATGCTAAAACACGGATTTAAACGGCTGGCAACAATGTCGATCGATAAAATGGCAGACAACGACGGATTTTTGTTTTTACCTTGTCTGAGGTTGCTGTAATTCACTACTTGGTTGTCTGACAAAAGTGTGAGCTTTTCAGACTTTGTGATCTTCCATATAAGCGGGTCAAGGTTTTTCGTCAATTTTCAATGAACCTCTGTAGTGTAGTGGTATGTGCGAACAAGTCGCCGTCATTCATTGAAAAAAGTGTTTAATCTTCAACTCTCGAGCCAAATTACAGTCTGGAATGGATAGTAGCAGCGTTTTAATTAATCAAATTACAGCATATGGATCGTGAAGTAACATTGAGTGAAATTGATCATATGGTCAACAACGATCGCTTCCGATCGTCAGATAATGAATTTGTGTTATTTAACTCGGAATTATTTAATGTAGATAAGTTTATTTATTGTAAAATCCTCCTATGAACTGATTTATTTTTAAAAATAAATGAATTGGTAATTTATAAGGCTAATATTATTTGATGAGCAAACAAACAATTATTGTTCCATGTCATCTTACTTATCATTGAGGGCAAGCGATGATAAGAATTGAGTGATCAGCAATTTTTTCTCGGCCCCACGTGCTTTCTTAGATCATGCAGCAATCATTGCCATTGTCTCTAAAGAAGCACTCGCTTGTTTGCTCTTAAATTTCGCTGCGTCATCTGTCGTGGTCGTGGCTCTTCTTACAATTGATCGTGCCCACGTCTGTACACTCAATGAACAGGTATCTGACGTGGGACCTTCGATACATACGTCATTATTTAGAATAATTTCATTTTCTTAAAATGGAGGTACGTTTGCAATTTCAAAATATTCTTGCTATTTACGTGGGTCCAAAAATAAGTTTCTTTAATAAAAATAGCAATTTCACAATCATTGATGAGATTTGTGGAGTATTACTTTGCAACTGACCATGAGTAATGTTTATCAGCTTTTTGATAATTCAGCAAGTACATTTGCCGTCTTTCCGCATTGCTATTCCGTGTCCATGTCCATTTTGGGAAAGATTCCAATCCGTTATCTAAAAGATAACTCTAATCCAATTTATGACCATCGTACACATATGTTTTGATATTTATACAATAAAAGTATTTCGAAATGGAGATTATTTTGTTACACAAAGAAATTGCGAAATTTGACAAGATTTTATCTTCAAGAACACCTTTTCGTTTATGAAGATAATTTTCATTTATTTATTGTCTTCCTGGTATTATTTGATATTACTCTACAATAAAGATTACATTAAATATTTGAATACTCTTTCTTTACCGTATTTTAATGGGGTTTTAAAACTTTAAACCTAGGTTGTACTTGTACCTAGTACTTGTATAGAAGTAGTAGGGTTATGATGTGTGAAAAGAACCAGTTCCGTGTTATTTAAAAATATATTCCAATATAAAATAAATAAATAAGATAATTGATATGATACACGAAAACGTATCACAGGAGGTGTAATGCACCTTGGTTACCCCTACCTATCGAAATTTCTAGTCTTATCTAATTGTTGCTATCAACAATGGAGAGACTTAAAGATAGTTTTGCGTTAATGGTACAGCATTAAAATTAGAAAAGATAAAAGTGCAACTAAACCTGCTTTTCAGTACCACACACTAGGGCAGTGTTGGTCTGGATACTTTAAAGGGGTGGTTTAGTATTGTTGAATATACGAGTACAGATATTAAGCATTGTCCCACAAAATAATGTGCATATAATATGTTGTGGGGTTAGTGGCTGGTTAGGGGCTGCTGCGGGGCACTATTTAAAGGGCGGCATTTTTGGTAAAAATATACGATTTTTTCATAGAAAATGCACCTTTGAGACTAACTTTTATGAAAACCGACTTATTATATTACTCTCAAGTCGTTACTATTACTCTAATTACTAGGTAATTGTACAAAATGATGAAGAATGGTTTTGATTTTGGAAAATTTTCAATTTGTAAATTAGGAGCGGTATATTTCATACTCCTTCAAATCCCTAGCTACGTCACTGTGATGAAGGGTTTTAATCTTGTACTCGTAGTACAAATTTCCTAAGGTTTAATATTGAATTTTCAACAATAAATTTCAAATGATCTTTGTGTCTCACTAATTATTACAGTTAATACAACAATACGAGTATGACGTGAAGACTTTGAAGTCATCTCGCCTCTAGAGCTATATGATATATTTTATGTTTTGTCTATTGTCATTCTTGAGAATCTTAGCTTGGATGTTTCCAATCACCAATTACTCAAGTAGTCCTTTAGTGAGGTATTTGGATTCATATGTAATAAGTTTGTCTCTGATGACGTTAGACAATTGTTACCTGAATACGCCGGAAACCGGTTTTATTTGGATTTCTTTTATTTCAATGAATATTTAGAGGTCTTTGAATGTTTTCCTAATCAATTCTTCTCTTAACAACATAATGTTTGATTACTTATTATCATAAATACATATTTAATCATATTACAGTATTATTTTCTAAGGTTGACATTTTTTAGATAGATTTTTAAATTGATGTACTTTTTAATTTTTTACAACAGAAATTGAATCCACAAACATTCCTATTTAAAGTCGGTTCACGAAAAATTATTCCAATCATGGCTCTTCCAATCCAAAAATACCATGTCTTTGTGTGTAAAATTTACTACTGTTGAGGTGAGACAAATTACATAATGACTACAATATTATTGCTGAATGGCGGCTAATTGCACGTGGTTTTATTTCCACGTGAATGACTGTGATAAATAAAACTAATTTGTTTTGTCGTTTAAGTTATTTTTAACTTAAATTGATATAAATAGAAAGATATTTTATATAAGACTTTTTAATAGTACTCGTAATTTGTGATACATGGGTGTAAAATCAGCTTTTTTAAATGGTTTGTTCGACGATGAATACTTTTTCCTTGCTAATGAACAGCTATTTACACATTACAAAATTCAAATCAATGAGCAATCTTGGCAATATCAGATTATAAAATGTATATTAAAATGACCAGCAAAAATTATTCGCTTTCCTTGGCCGATAAATTTGTACTTGTTTTCATTATTGAGCTTTTTCCAAAAAGAAATTCAAAGAGTGCTTTTATTAACTGACCTTTTCTTAAAGGTCGTTTAATTAGCTTTAATTCCATTTTTGTTTCTTCTTATTTTTGCAAATAACCTTCATGCATCTTATGCATTTTAAATGATTTATTTTTGAAATATTTAAAACAATACCCTTTTTAATTTTATCTTTTATTTTAATTGAAGGTAATTCAATTTGGTTGTCTACTCACAATCCTGACACAGAATTAATTTATAGTTTTATTAGGTAAACTGCGTCGATAAGTTTATTGTCTGTACACTCGTATTATTATAAGCCATGCCTCTATACGACGAGCACGAATTAAGTGAATTCATTCATAAATTAGATTCGATTAGTCAAATGAAAATCTCTCCTCCGGGTAGCCCAAAATTTGTAGATGCTTCATTTGGAATATTAAATTGAATTTATTTATAGGGTGGGAAATGGACTTATTGAATAAGTATAAGATTGAGTTTTAGGACATTTTATGACATCACTTTTAAATTATCACATTTTTAATGTAATTGGTCTAAAATTTACGTTAATTTATAAAATTGTTAAAAGAGTGTAAATGTTTAAAATGAGCTGCAGAGTAGTTGTTCAGGCGTGATTGTAGAACAACATAAGTTTTTCGAGGTAGTGGATCTGTCGTGTTGTGTTTTAAACCTTCTAACGTTTGGTTTCTTTTATCAAAACTTGTCCAGAGTGTCATTTCTCTGGAATTTTTTAACTCTCGTACTCTTGTTGTCTAGGTTTATTCATGGCAATGCAGACGATCAATGCATCCCATTTGTTTACCGTAATTAATTCTTTGGCTGCTTTCTAAACCCGGAAAATAGTATGACTTGTATATAGAACGGTGATTGGCTATTTTAAAGACAAGATTTTTTTGTTTCCGACTTAAAAACAGGTATTCGGGCAAGTCAAATTTGAATTTAAAAACGCAATCGATCTTAAATATTAGAGGAAATATGTACAAAATGGCATAAAGTTTAGTTTTTGATTATAACTCTTTATTAGTAGTACACAACATATAATACAGTAATCATATTAAACTCTATATATAAAAATTAATAAAATGAACAGAAAAAAATTAGTCAACTTCAAACTGAGATCTTACATGTAAATTCGATGTAAGTATTGGTATAATTCGATAACAATCGATCTGTTCTATTGGGAAAGCTGGTACAAGAAGCATGTTCCCAATTGGAACAATTTACCAGCGTTCTCAGGATCTAGAACTTCAAAAATGATCGTTTAGTTATATACATGGTCAGTCTTCTTTATCAAAATGAGAAGAATTCGCAAAATTTTGCCTTTATTATCGTCTTGCCTCTAGGACTAGCGATGGTTGTGTGTTTATAATTTCGGGATATTTTGGTATGTGACAAAAACTTGTCAATGCATAACCTTTCTATATAGAATCATTTGTTCATAGTGCTAATCACATCATAACAAATAATGATTCTCTAACATGATATTTGATTGTAAATTATAAAAGATTGGCAAATGAATAGAAGGGGCAGTAGATAACTTTGATTTCGTAAAAACCATTTGGTTAAACCTAGACCGGTAACGGTTGTTGTGTCGTAGAAGAAGAAATTATATATGTCTAAATTAATGTGCACAATTAAACTGAATATAAATAAAAACTCGTTACGCTGGAATAACTTTATTGAGGGCTCTGACTTTTATATGAATGGAATGAATACGCTCCAAATTTGGCAGGTTAGCGAAAGTCGTTTGGGTCACATAACATCCTAGTAAGATGCGAGGTATAAACCGTCAAAATTCAAATATACCCGCTATGTCATTTTGTACATATTGCCTCTATTATGGTACAAGAGTCAGATCATTTTTATCGAACCTGTTCGTCACTTTGATCCAATAAAATCCTCTTAAATTTTGACATTGAGTTAATTTTCGTCGTAAACTATGAATTTCTTTATCGTTTTAGTTCTAAAAAGTGAACTATTACAAAACTAAAATCAATGATATCTATTTTTGGTATTGAAAAAAATAGAGAAAATTTTCGCACATTCTTGAAATAATATTATAACCACATTTTACTATCAATGTCACTTCATTGAAGTGCATCCATTGAATAGTTTTTTCAATTAAATTTTCAATGTTTTGTTAATTTTCGTTATGTTAACAGAATAAATAATTTTTGCGAAGGTTAAAAGTGAAACCTTGGAAAGAAATTAGCTATTTCTTTTAAATTTTGAAGATCTTATTTAAGTTTTTAATTTAATTCCACTAAAATTTCAAAACTTATGCCATTTACATCTTTAAGTAAGGGCAAATCGTACCACCTTAACACAAAGGTGTAAAAATTGCGAAAATCAACCGCAATTCATATATTATCGTTCATTAAACCAAAGCCTGAACTTTGGTCTTATTCATCGCAAAGATAAAGTGGTTTTGACCGTGTATAGCCAAAACGCGGATTAAAGATCAAGTCATAAAGTGAATTTATCAATTCCGATTGGAAATTACCCATTTGATAGAATTTGAGGAATTATTTTAAGAGTTTTAAATAAAAACCCCCGTTATTTTGTGCTTTGATTGATAATTAAGCGCTTCAATTCAATTTCATTGCCAATAGTACTCTATAATAATCGTATTTTTATTGCATTATTATCAAGTAAATTGAGAAAAACTTATAACTTGTATTTGTTTTCATTTATTTATAGTCAATCGTTTCAAAGTTACTTGAACAATGCAAAAACAAATACTTTTGTTATCTGGCTGTGTGTTGTGAATGAAATAATACCATCAAACGCTTAAATTACGTAGTAGTCAGACAAACATTTGCCTAATTACAGGTGATCCATGGTCAATTACGCGCGGTTGCAGATCAAGCTTCAAGGTTTTCGGCATTTGACCGGAACTAAATGTTTTTGTAATTATAGTTCAGAAGTTATTATGTAAATACTTTTAAAAAATTCTATTAAAACTTAATTTTAAATACGTTGTTGTATCATAATAGTAGATACCTTGATAGATAATAACCTTACAATAAACTCGTACTAACAGTGAACAGTTTTATCTTCAAATTACTATATATCATCTTATTTGAATATAGATAATAAATTCTTGTGTAATCTAATCGTATCCCTTTTTTGAACTAGTGAATATTTGTCATAATTTGCAAACAATCGTACATTGTTAAAAAATTATAAACATCAAATAGTTCTAATATGGTAGTTACGCTAAATCATGAAACGAGTGTGAAATGCGAGCTGTAATATGAGTTTTTCTTCGATTTTGAGTTAAAAGACATATTTTAAAATGGAGTAGTCCATTATTTTTTGCAATCCTCAATACACAAAAAACAATTAATTTTTTATATTGTTGTGTGATTTTATTTTAAAATGCAAAATACTTTGTACAAAACAAGGTCGATAAGCATTAATAAGCACACGGACCTTCAAAACACTCGCTACGTTCGTAACTTTAAATAACCCTAGTGTTTAATAATATCGACCGAGTTCTTAAATAGTTATTTTTACAACAAGGTCGATAAGATAGGGCATTATTAAATACAAGGGTTATTTTAAGCCACGAGCGTAGCGAGTGCAAAATTTCAAATATGAAATATTTTGCATCTCTCTTTTGCTCATAGCCGTTTTACGACAGGTGGTTTATTGCAGATTCATATTTAATTAAAAATTATTCGTTAAAAACTGTCAAACTACAACAAAACTGACGTCCAAATAATTTGATGGATTTCTTTCACGGAGGTCACACTTTAATAATAAAGAAAAAGCACTAGTACTTGAAAGAATTCATTATAGCACTTGTGCTATAAAAACGAGTTTGACAGAACATATTTTAGTGCCATAATATCAGTTTTATGCACCAAAAATGCATAAAATCTATTAAAGTTTTTTAAATTTTTTTCTGTTGATGTGAAAATTTTGTTCTTAAATTTAAAAAAATATAAAAAAAACTCGTCTTCGCCTCATTTTATCACACTGGTTTTCTCGTTAAAACATCTCATTAAAACATCTCATTAAAACACTCTTGCATGCAAATAATTAATCTATTATCTATGACTAAATTGCGAAAATGAAAATTGCTAGTCATATATTTTCTTTTAGGAAATGATAAAAACTAATGATTTGATAACGGTTTCAAGTATTCAATAAATTTAGGAAGTGAGATTTATAATCATCGATAGTTATTATAGTCTTTTTTTATTAATATCTCATTGGGATTTGATATAATACGTCACTTGTCCTCGATCACAAAAAGAATGATAACTTATCCGTACTTGATACGGGTATTTTATTTCAACCTTTGTAGTTGATATGTCTGATAAGATCATATTTATTTTAAGAAAGATGTATGACGTCTATTTTCACAAACTGTTATTTCCTTAAATATTTAAAATGCTTTTACGCATTCAGTTTTAAAATAAATTTAATTTGTGACAATTGAATAATTACCATTTCTATTACTCTTACAATCATTTGTTTAAAGTTTATCAGCTAAATTATGTCTATATTCACATTCTGTTATTTCTTAACAATTTAAAAAATTCTGGTTTTAAACAAATAATTTTTTATAGCTAATAATTTCGAAGTCATCTTCAAATTATTTGTTCAAGCTTTATCAGTGAAACAAATATTTTGTCTAGACATTTGTTATTAATCTGTCATCAGCGAGGAATTGCAATATCATATCATCTAATCAATTTACAAAGAATTGCTAATTTTACAAGCATTAATATAGATTGTTTTTAAATCAATGATCACAATACGCATACAATTTTATTACCTTACAAATAAGAAACTAATGATTCAAATATCAGTCATTAAACTTTTAAAATGCAAAAAACCCATGCGCGGTCATTGAGATCGATGATATCATTTCTTAGAATTCACTGTAATAATTATTACATTATTAAATGTGCAATTTTACAATGAGCTTCTCTGTAATTGATTATCAACCTCCCTACTATGACATGTCTCCTTAATTCGTCCACTTCTGGATACAGTCCGGAACGAGATTTAGTAGTGTTACAAGAAACTCACTGTTAGTACGGGTTTCAATTGGTTAGTTTGAGAACAGGATTGGAATCGCGGAATCATTGTTTTATTCGACCGTCTTATCTTAACAAAAGTTTTAACCGATATACTCGTAAATCCTAAACTCATACCATATTATTCTGTGAAATTAGAATTACCACGTTACGTAAAACAACTAATCTAATAAAAATAAATATTTCCCACGATATTCCAGTTCGGAACTAGGGGTATTCTCAACTTCACCCAACGGGTATTAGACTTTCCGTGACTATTTGTTTTCAGTGTATTATTAGTCAATTAATAGCACCTAGACCAGTTGTAAACGGATTCAGTCAATCCGCCCATTTTATTTGTTTGTTTGCGCCATTATTTATTTATAATTCAATATGAATATTATTTCGCAATTTTATTGATATACACAAATGGAAACTTTTTCGCGCTAGAAAGATATGCGCCCGGAATTTGATCTCTCGACCTCGAGGAGGCAGTTTAGGGTGCTAACCGCTAAGCTACAGAGGCAGTCTTTTAGACTCTAGAATCTAAATTAATATAATATTTATAACGAAAAAAATGTTTTGACAATTTTAGATTTTGTTTTTTTAGAATTATTTTTAGAAATTGCCAAAGTTTAGTATGCAAATTTTGTAAGTAATAGTCCTTGGCCAGTTTCTTTCCATTACCTAACTCTTTCACTCGACTGGTAAAGTACTTCGTTACCAACCTTTTCGTAAACTTATATAAAAATTTGGGTTTTAAATCATTTGATTAATGTCTGTCAAACGGTCTGGAATTCAATAAAAAATTACTTATTATTAAACTCAAATCAATGTCAAGAGGTTATTTTTACGATATAGGATTTCAAAACAACTATTTCTTTATTTTTCTTTTATATTTTGACTTTATCAATGAGAAAATGTAATATTTGATCAATTGAAATTATTAATGAAATTTTACATTATTGAAACATTGTAAATGGAAAATAACCTAAGCGTCTGATTGACGTTTATTTCTTATTACTAAGTTAAATTAACGCTTGAAACCTTGAACCTTTGATTCTTATATTCATATTTTGAATATTATTAATAAATAATTAATTACACTCTTCCCTACTTAGTCTATCGGTCAATTCAAAATGGGCTTAACAAATACCCTCACGTTGAGTTACCTAATTTCTAACTGTATTTTATAATAGTGTGAAGCCGGTTTTCTGGATTTTCCACTTTCACTATTTGATTGGGATTGGCTTTCTCTTCAGAAGACAGTTGACAATAATATTTCGATTTAATAATGTTAGAATACTTAACTGTAAAATCTTATTGTGACTAGAGACAGACTTGATAATCTTATCAGTGACTCTCTCAGCTCCAAAGCAACTCAGCCAAGTGGTATTTAATTTAAGACAGTCATTGTGACTTTTTGAAAAGAGCATCAAGCTCTGCATTGATTAATTTATTTTCGAAAATAGTGGCTCAAAACATTGTAATCTCTATTTAATGTTGAATCATCTTCTAATCTCCGATCTGTAGTATATATTATAAATCATCATGACTTTGTTAAAACTATGTATACAAATGTATTCATTCCGGTTCGGAAATCCCCAATTATTCAAATTAACTTGGAAAAAGAAATAATTTTTCTTCGAGAAATAAACTGAATAAATTAAAAATATAATCGTATAGATTTGGATTATTTCTATTATACTTCACTGTAATTACTACTACTACTAGTATAGGAATTCGTGTACATCGTTTTATTAGTAACATGCTTAATTAATAACGAAAATTGTGTTTAATTCTAGAATCTCCATTTTTAAAATAAAAGTGTTAAATCCCTCCTAAACAACAATGGAAAATGTGGAAAGCGAAAAGATCGAAGTGGACGCTTCAGAGCCATGGCTGGGATTGCTGGATATTGTCCTGTTGACGATTTTAGTCGTCGGAGCGGGTTATTGGTACATGAAGAAGCAGCGCCAAAAAGATGAACTTTCCGCAGCTCGTTCCTATTCTATCCAGTGAGTTTCTTTTTATAATAAACCGATAGTCAGATAAATAATATATCCCTCTTCCCTTTTAGGCCCACCACAGTCAACACAATGCAAATGGCAGAGAACTCCTTCATCAAAAAGTTGAAATCTTCCGGAAGAAGTTTGGTCGTGTTTTACGGCTCTCAAACGGGAACGGCTGAGGAGTTTGCCGGCCGTTTGGCCAAGGAGGGCATGAGGTACAAAATGAAGGGCATGGTCGCCGATCCTGAAGAGTGTGATATGGAAGAATTACTCAATTTGAAAGACATTGAAAATTCGTTGGCCGTTTTTTGTCTGGCCACTTATGGTGAAGGAGACCCCACCGACAACGCCATGGAGTTCTACGAGTGGATTAAGAACGGAGATGCGGATATGACTGGCCTTAATTACGCTGTAAGTGTCATTGTTTGAGTATTTATTTATTTTCATTCCAAAAATGGTTATTATTTGGTTTTTTTTGTTCAGTTTCTACAAGTTTTTAACATAATATTAGTTATTATGAACGTCATTTTACGGATTAATATATTTGAAATCAAATTCCCATATTAAATTTTTAATTTCCCTTTGTATTTTAATGAAAATGGGAAAAATAACGATGATTTTTTTAAGTTTTCCCTACAATCAGCTGATAATTGTGAAGAAAATGGAATCGGTAATTTTGGCTCGAACCGGTAATAATGAAAATATGACGCAACAGTTGCGCATAATGTGAAAAAACATGTGTTTGTCAGATAGTTGAAGTTTCAATCGGTCTTGGGTGTTAAAACGAAAAATTAAAATTGAGGGAATTTCTGACCATTTCTATAATGAGTTTTAATAGATAACTGAATAAATAGTTAGGCTAATGGATAACCAATAATTATTCATAGTGTTATCTAACGATTTCCTCCAAAAGAATACACGATTTCGTAATAATCTCCATTATTGAGTACAAGAGTGAAATTTCCACTTAAATCGGGTAGAAATGAATGAACTGGTTGGACATTTAAACCACTCTCGATTAAGTGATTCATATAGTATTTAATTCAATCGCTATCCGGTTTGGTAGTCAATTATGAATTTAAATTAGGTCAGACCGGAGCAAAGGTCGTCGTTTGTCGTAAAATATGATTTTTAGAACGGTCAAACGCATCCATGGGCTGCTGTCCATGACCAGGCGACACTATGTCGTAGGTTAGATCATGCTGGACGACTTATTTGAATCGTATTGATTGGTTTTGTCTTTTTTCCATTTCAGGTCTTCGGACTGGGTAACAAGACTTACGAACATTACAATAAAGTGGCCATTTATGTCGACAAGCGGTTGGAGGAACTTGGAGCGACCAGGGTGTTTGAGCTCGGCCTTGGCGATGACGATGCAAAGTTAGTGTCCTAGTATTTATTTTTAATTTATGGAAAAGTGTGTAGAATTCGTTGGTTCTTTTTTTTTACCATTTCTAATGAAGAAGCATAGATTGTTATTCTGTTCGAAGAATACAAAAAATATATTTTGCACATCGTGTAATTTATGCTTTGGTTTTCTTGCACAACCATGTCGCGGGTCGTATTTAGCCCATCACTGTTCTGTTTAAATAATTTAAAATCTACTTTACTTTGAAACATTTCCTAGTTTTAAAAGGAAGTACCTATATCTGTTAGAAATTATTATGATTTGATTACAATATTCGTCGAGTCTCTTGCTTCAATGCGACGTAAAGAGGGCAAAAAAATTACTAAAAACTTTAAATCATGATTTTTTTTATAATTTAGTAATTTTATTTTTATTGTCACTTTATGAACAAAATTCAAATATTTGTCTAGCTTGATTTAAAGCAGCCAGTCATAGATTAAATTGGTCGATATTTCTAGACACTACATAAGTGTAACAAAGTGCTTTTCTGAATTTTTGTTTCTTAAACAATATTTCAAATAAATAACTACTATTGAAGTTCAAATGTAGAAATGCCGAAGAAATCTCGAAATTCGATTTCAATTTTAAAAAAAATAATTTTGGGTAATTTACGATACTTTGATGTTATTTGTAGGCCTTAATTATCATTCTGATTGATGATATAATAGTTATTTAAACAACGTGTGGGAAAAATGTACCATAATTAAACTCGAGTAGAGTTCTAGAAAACGAATGAAATGAGTTTTCTAATAGATACGAATTTTTATTTATGTGTTTTTTCAACTAGTTTTTACAAGATTTTACACAATTCGCATATTTATTAGCTACTTTTCCGCGAAATATGAAGTAAAGAATAAGAAGACAACCCAGTACTAANATAATTAAACTCGAGTAGAGTTCTAGAAAACGAATGAAATGAGTTTTCTAATAGATACGAATTTTTATTTATGTGTTTTTTCAACTAGTTTTTACAAGA
>JXOV01000983.1:8605-20623 GCA_001014945.1 Clogmia albipunctata | reverse complement strand
ATTTTAATAAAACAATCTCAGTACATTATTTTATTATTATAGTACGTGAGCGTGAGACAAAGTAACAGTTTTTGTTTTTTGTCTCCCTAGAGAAGAAAAACTCATTTTGAATGGATGCTATGAGTGAACAAAAGCTTACTTTGAACGCATCAAATGTATAAAATATTTAAATTGAAAATTACACTCAATAAAGTTTATTAGAGTGAGAAGGGAATACTCACAACGAAATTCTCAACTAAAAATATTTCAATAATAATGTGTAGAGATTTGTTTATGACAACAATATGTAATTTTATTAAATTGCTGATTAATTTGCGTGAAAATTTGGACATATTACCGCACACGTGCTGTAAAGTAAACCGTTACAGAACCAATTTGCGTTAAAAACAGGCTACTTTTCCATACGAAATTATACAAAGCAATTTTAGGCATTTATCTTTTTTAGACACACTCCTCTTTTTAAATGTTTTTCATTGACATTAGACGGATACATCTTAGAAAACCTAGGTTTGTGTAATTAATATTTTACTTTATCGACATAACTTCAAAAATATCTATATTACTAATATTGGTAAGTAGATTTAACCTATTGTTTGTAGTTATTAATAATAATGCTTGATATTGGATTATTGTTATATAATATATCGTGTAACTGAACTGCTTGTTAATTTTGTGAAGCTAGAAATAAAAGATTAGTATTTACAACGTTTTTTCTTTTTCAAAAGGGAATATTTTACATGAATTCTTTGTTCTTTTGAATAAAAAACTTGAAAGTAATAATAACTTTCACCTGTTTTAATTTAATTTTGTTTTATATAGCTTCTCATTTCAAAGTAACCATAATTAGGATTATTTATTTCTAAAGTTTTGTTTTCTTTAAAAACGATAAATTGAATCATTTTCGGTAAATAAATAATTTTTTTTCTTTCAAATTTTATTATTAGTTTTCACTGACAACATACTGTGATTAATATTTGTTTCAAATAAATTGGTCAAAAAATAATAACTTGGCCTCAATTGTCGAATACCCAGCATCGTCAATGCTGTTCGTTTGACCAGACAGATTTTTAAAACTTAGATGGAATGCATAGAATCGAAGAGATAAACGGGATCTTTCTTATACTACTAATTTTCTGCTATTCATTGAATGGATACAGATGAAAGTGTGAAAGGAATGGTCTCATTCGTAGTATTTGTGTTCTATTTCGGTGGCATAAATCTGTAAATAAATACGCTCTGTATAGAATCATTTCTTCATAGTGCTAATTACATCATAGCAAATAATGATTCGTAAAAACATAATATTCAATTGTTAAACTGTGAAAGTTAACAAATGAATAGATAGGGCATATGTTAACTTTGATAACGTAAAACCAATTGGTTAGACTTAGACCGGTAATGGTCGTTGAATCGTAGAAGAAGAATCAATTGAAAACAGGTGTGTGGAAAAAATATGTGATAAATCACCAAATATACATTGAAGATTACACAATCAACTACTTCAAATAAAAAAAAAACATTAAAAACCGTCTTTTGCCGCATTGGGAGGAAATAGTAACCATAGTAAAAGGATGACACTATTTCTGTTTGGGGAAAATCCGCACACTTAAAGTTGTCATCTTTTTATATTACCTGCTATGAATTCAGAGCTTTGTTTTATAATCTAGGCGATGGTCAAAGATAACATCTTTCACCGTCCTCAAAAGAATAGCGATCCGATTAATAGACTCCGAAATATTAATTAAAATATAAATGAAAGAAACCTGACGTAAAAGGATGAAAAGAAGTGTAATGGTTGTAAAATCAATACAAATAGAATAATAGAAAGATGTATGATAATAATATGCTAATTAGGTACGCAAATGAGTTATGCTCCTCCGCTGGTGATGCTGTGCTAATGATGAATCGTGTGGATGAGAAATGAAGGAGACTCGCTTTGGCACTTCTGCACAAAGATAATTGCCCAAAGTGAGTAATCCATGCCATATTAAAACTGCATTTCGAGTGGAGCTGGAAACGGAGCATCGCCATTCCATCCAGATGACTTGATTGATATGCCCGAAATTGGAGCAACTTTTCCATCCATTTCGTGCCACTCAATCTCGGCAATTGATCAATTTTAGATTTCCCTTGCACTCCGTCTCCTCCCAAGCCAAAACCAGAGGAAGACAAGAGTTTGACATGTTTATGCAAACACCTTTTAGCATCCCACTATCTTTCTCTTCCTCCCTGCAGCTCTTTAGCGTGGATGGTGTTGTCTTCGTTTTTCCGTCTCGTCGCCGCGCGCTGTTGTTTACTTGCGCCGCGCTCTCCTTTATTCGCAAACCGATTTAAAGTTGGGAAAGGTCGCGCATAATTTCGCAACGAGCATGAGACTCCGTTTACTTCTCGGTATAACTTAGAAACTTCGTCGTAGGCCACGCAGATCAAATGCATTTAAAGGGTAATTCAGCGAAATGTGCTCTCTCTCTGAATATAAAGTTGGACTTTCCGCGCGCGCGGAGAGAAGGTTACAAAAATAATGAAATGGATAACGAGAATTGTGTTGCCAGTTTTTCTGGGAAGTACTTTTTAATGTAGTTTTTAGTCGGTGGAAGACATTTAAAGCTCCGTTCTTTTGGACAGAAAAAAGATGCTCTTTTATTCAGTTTTTCAATCGCTAAATCATTATTTTCTATTTCTATTTTCACTAAACTATTGTATTTGATAAACTTATTATACTTGTTTAACTAATAAAAATAAATTTTGTATATTTGCAGAAATGTAGGTCATTAAATTTATACTTTAGATTATATGCTTAAAAATCCAATATTGCAATGAGATGATCAAAAATATTACATAGAATAATTTTGGGAGGTTCGCCTTACTCCCTCTAATTCAGGACTGAAAAAAGATAATTGCATTTCTTTCTGTATTTGAAAGCTCTTAACGGGAGCTCAAAGCTTGTTAAACTTAATTTCATTTTTAATGTGATATTTTAAAATAATTCATTTGCTAAATTTTTATGTCAAGAATTTCGTGTTTAAGTGGTTTTTTATAACTAATAATAAGAAAAATGCTAGTTCAATATGCTTTTACTAATGTGTTGTTTCATGTTTGCTCTGTGTGCAATTTTTGCTAATAATTTGATACCGGCATGGCATCTCTCCCATCTGTTTGCTATCTTCATGATATTATTTATTTGCAGATTATCTAGGGATATATTTTTATATATGAAATACTTTTGTAAGAACGGATCAAGTATCATATACCGAAAAACCTAGTTATGGCAATCGCAAAGGTAAATAAAACTTAATTTTTTTAAAGCCACAGTTTTTATTCGGTCTAAAAATTAAAAAGTAAAACTACACTTCTCTCTATCACTCTCTGTCTTTTTTTCAATTTAACAATTAGGATACATATATATTTGTATAATTTTATTATGTTTGTATTTTAATTATCTAAAAAAATCTTTAAAGAAGGTGTTCAAATTTGCTATGATTTTAACAAAAGTATGTACTCGTAAATATTTCAAAAACGGTTTCAGTAAAAATTTGGGTATAAAGAGTTTAAAGCTGAATATATTACTACTGTTACATTTTTTATAATGAGTGATTAAAAATAGTTAAAACTTATTATTTTCAGAGAGAATTAAAATCAGCTTTTGGGAGAGGTATTTGATACAAATCAAAGATAATCTACAGAAATCGCTATTGGATCGCATATATTATTTATTAGATGTGGTTGATTGAAAGTAATTGTTTAGTAAAGTGTTTAAAATTTTTAAATTAAAGAAGAGTAAACAATAAATTTTAGATCTTAGTGATTTTCAAAATGAAAACAGACCGACATTTTGAATAGTTTTGAGCCTATGTTTTTTGGCTTTTCTTTAATAACTTTTTTATTATGAATATTTTTACTATGTTTTAAATTTGCATGAGATATAGGGGGATATTTTTTATATTTATTTATATTTCATCCCTATCGCTAAACTGTCTAAAATTCAAATCAGTGTGTTTAAATACGAAATGATAAAAACTGTACAGAAAGCAGAAAAATAATAACAAAAAAGTTAATAGAAATAAAAGTCTTCTTGGAAGAGATGCCAAATTTCCAACTGTAAGTTTTACTAGAAAACTGTTTTCAATTACACCTCTAACACAAATGTATTGCTAAGATAATAAGCTATATTAATTGGCCTTTACAGTTAATCAACTTTACTACACGTTTAATTGTACTATTTATAACCCTTCTACCAAAAAGTATGGCGTCTCTCCCAAGTTTACCATTTTCTGGATTCATAAATATGTCATTTATTACGTGAATAAAACAATATTTAAAAATATTATTTAAAAATATTCAAAACATCTAAAAAATAAATGTTTGTCTTACGAAAAACGTTCAGCTTATGATAATTTCAAAATAAAATAAACGATAAATTGGGGAATAAAATAAAAATTTTAGGGAAGCCAAATAGAAGATCGGAGGCACATCTTCTTAAATTAAAAACAGAATTTTTTTTAGCTATAATTAATTAAATATACATTTTTGGCTTCCAGTATGTTGTACTTCGAGTACACTTTTATTTATAGTACTGTTCTCCAATATAGATTATCAATATCATTTTAAAAATATTGCTTTTTGATCTTTTTAATAAAGATAAACTTTATAAACCTTTGAAGTGAGTTTCAGTTGTAGCTTGTTATCGTATCTAAATTGAATTGGGGGGTTGGCAGAGCGACTTGTAATCGATGCACATCGAGCGCGCTTAGCACTTGTGGTCAGATCAGAACAGTGAGCTCTAAACTGCGATATTAAATTCCCAGGGGCTGGATTAATGTGCAAAATTGCGAATCCGAACATGATTAAAAACCAACAAAACAACATCTAAGAGCGTTTCTTATCAAACGGGGGATTTGGTTGTGGAATAAGGAGTGAGAGGAGCACAGCGAAGAGCTCTTCTATCAGAGACGAGAAGTAAAAGGAAGGAAAAGGGCGAAAAAACCGACAGTTTCCATCCATCCATGATGATAAATGGGCGAGATGACGACAAAGAGAGCGAACGGCGGCGGCGTCGTGGTGGGTGGGAGAGCAGCGACGGCACACACACAAGCCGTGGAGGAGGAGGTGGATGGTGGATGAAGAAGACGAGCGAGCGAGAGTTTTTCCTTCGTCTTTTCTTATCGTCATCGCTGCTGCTGCTGTCGTCTTTTTCCTCTTCTTTTCCTTACTTTACTTTTATGTAAGAAGAAACGAAGAAATGCGCTGTGTAATAAAATTGTTTGACCTACCACAACGTAATTTCTGTTTGCCCCCGATTCTCTCCTCGGCGTCTTCAGCTTGCGCGCGGCGGCGGCGGCGTTGCATTACTCACGTCGTCGTTGGTACGTTTCTTTTTGCGCGCTTTTTCGGATCCGAGCTTGTCATTTCTTTGGGAAGATTTTTCTCTTTTTTTCCTGTGTGTTGCAAATCGGATAATATGATACATATTTCGCAATTTATCTAAAACGCAGACAGTCTTTTATCGATTATTGAAGCAGAGGCAAAAACGCATCCATCTGCTCCCGGGTTCAAAAGGTGATCCTAAAACACATCGGCTGAACGGAAAATTTAAGTGCATTTCCAGATATCAATTCGATGATATAGCCGATTCTATACTCCAATATTACATTTCTACGGTTCCCGATATAGAGAGATGGACGTCAAGTCCTCCTCTTTACTACTCAGCCAACCCTTTCCTTGTAATGGGTATTAGAAAATGTTTTGGACTTTTTTCTTTAGGGTTTTTTTTGTATTATATTTGATGGAACAAGAGGCTGTGCAAGCTCAGCTTGAAGCGTTTAAGCCACTGTCTTTTGTGATAGGAATTCACTTTCTTTTTACGCCAATTTTTATATTAGGTACGGTTTTTGCTAAAAGCTATTTAATGTATTTTATCTAAAAAAGAATTAAGAATTGAAATTGTAATTGTAATTTATATAAAATTTCGTAAATTAAACTTATCTCAATAGTTGTTTATACGACAAGGTCGATTAAATAAGTCATTATTAAACACAGGGGATGTTTAAAGCCACGAGCATAGCGAGGGACTTAAAGAAGGCTCGAGTGTTTAATAATGTTTATCGACCGTGTTTTATTCAATATCTTATGTCTTTTTAAAATAAATTAACACGCAAATATAAAACTTCATTGAATTTTTGTAGAAATATAAATTTCTCTGTTCCATACCAATAAAATTTCCATACCAGCCATTGTTTCTTATAAATATATCAGTCCTAGTGTGGGAAAAGGATAGAATATTCCTATATTTGAAATAAATTCAAATATAACAGTTTCGGAATTTTGTTTAACTTCATTCTTATTGATCCAATGACTGAATTTAGAGAAACTTTTTAGGTAATTGATTTTGATTCTGCACAAACTGTAATACATAGATTATAGTTTTCAGTAATGTTTGTTGTTATTTCATAACAAAATAGAAATGCAACCAGAATTTTAAATGTAAAAATCCGTTATCATAATTATAAGACTTAGACGCTTTTTTGGTTTTTGTGTTCGTCTCATTATTTCAAATAGAATTGAATAACAGTCTATTTTCTACAGTGGTAACTCCAATACGAAATTATATTTCTCATGATTTTGATCAAAATCGGTCACGGAGATCACACTTTAATTAAAAAGAAAAACTAGGGCTTTAAAGAATTCTTTAAATCACTTGTGCTATAAAAACGATTTAAATAAATTTGAGTTCCATAATTTAATATAACAGAAATGTATATAATCAATTTAACTATAATAATCTGTTGTGTCATGAAAAATAGTGCCTAAAAGAATTCGAGGCACCTTATTATATAAATCATTATTAACTGTACTAATGTCTGTTCTATCATGGATATATTGAGACAGAACTTTAAGCACTAGTACTTTTTCGTTTTTAATTAAACGAGAATTCCGTATTGAAATATTATTTGGTTGGTACTGAAATTTTATATTAAACAAGGTCAATAAGCATTAGTCCTTCTTTGAATCCCTTGATATTCAAGAGATGAATAATGCCTTCTATATCGAACTTCTTGTATTAATATCTGTAATAACTATAATCCATTTCTGTTAAATAAATTTTTGGTTAATTTTAATTTCCATTTAAATCTAATATCTCTAATATAGTTAATCTAAACAAAGAACAATTCAAAATTTATTCCAACCCCTAGTAAATTCGTATTTCACACAGAAGAGTAGACTGCTTCTGCCTGGGCTGCGGTGGCGAACAAAACATAAAATTTAGCACGTCAACTAACTTAATTGACTTCTGTCTACCGGAATTTCACTTCATTTTTCAGATGCATTTCAATATAATGGAAAAAATTAATAATAAATCATTTCTCTGCTCCGCTGTGAGCTGCTGTGTGTTTTGATGTGACGTGTGTGGCGAAATTTGTGCACTAGACTAGTGGTGGTGTTTATGTGTGCGGTCGATGGGGGAGAGCTTTCAATTGGAGGGAGGAGGGAGAAGGAGTCGCTTTTGTCATAATGAAATTTTAATGTTTCAATTCACAGAGTCCTTCTTTGCGCCGTTAATGCCTTCGCTCGCCTGCAAAATTTATCGAATGCAATTAATCCTGCCCCAAATGAGGGCCACACTTTTCAATCAGTCTCCCGCTCTCAATTTATCCTCGACCGTCATTTAATACCTTTCATGTTAATCTAGTAGCGAGCTATCCTTGACCATCACGTGCCATCCAAAGTAAGAAAAGTTTCCTCATGGCTGCAAGTTTTCTAGGTTAAATGGGTTATTTATTAGGATAAATTGTTCAAAGAACAGGTTTGATTTAAATGGAAAATTACTATTATACTATAAATGCATCCTAGGATAATTTCCAGATAGATATTTTTTTTTTTTTAATTTTTAATTATTTTGGTTTTTTTTCATATTTATTTTTTTCCTTAATTTATTCTTTTATGAAGAAATCTTTATACACAAAAATGAATTGCCGTTGGCACACTTTTAAGATGTTACAAAAACTGGACAATGGTTTAATGGACTTTTGTAATTATTGTCTAGAGTTATCTTTGTAAGGATTCGGAATATAAACCTGACAAAGATAAAACTATAATACAATATTTTAAGCAACAATTATCAACAATTAAAATTAATTACGAAGATTTTGTTATAAAATCAGCATCAGTTAACAAAGCGATTACACAGTTTAACAACTTTTTTATTTCTGCATGTCCAAACTCCAAATATTGCTCCAATTATTGTGTTTAACTCTACATTGTGGATAAATGAAAACCATGATAAAGCCTCGTGGACCATTCGCCTTATTCCTGATGTAAGGCGCTGGTGTGAAAGAAGACATGATGAGGTTAATTTCTTCCTAACCCAGTTTCTAAGTGGGTATGGTAACTTTATTAGCTTCCTTTTGAAAAATAAATTTTTATTTTAATTGTATGACAAAATAAATAAAGAAGTTTGTCTGGAAATCGTACAAAATCGGTATTTTATATAACAACTGGATTTGAAAGTAAGAGACTTTACAATGGCCATATTCTATTTTGATTTAAATTTTCGTAAAACAAGAAAGATTTACTGTGGTCAAGCTGCTATGGTTTTCTTACAAAAAATAATTAAGATTTAAATGAAGTACTACTCAAATTATCAAATTAGTGGTTTCAAAATCTTGTTAAGCATACATGAAGACCACCAGGCCAGTATCCGGATCAGACTATTAGAAACATAGATATTCTACTCATTTTCAAGAAAGTCCTTAAGTTAACAGAACTAATTCATTTACATTTCTTTGGGTTTAATGATCGATTACTAAAAATGGAAACAAATAGGATGATGATCGTTTTTGGATTCATTTAAGTGCCTTAAGTATAAATCTTACCGATGGGACTATTATGGTTTTAAATACCTCTGTTTTTGGGATGTATTATTTGAAAGCATAAGTGACTTTTTTGTAATATAATTGGTTAATTGAATATGTAACAAAAATTATTTAAAAAATAAACTAATTTCCAACAACTTTCTATGTATTTAAATTTATGAAAACCTCATTGGGTATTAAACAGAGTGACGGTCTATTTGATTTATTTAAAAATTAATGATTCTATATACAAATCAATAATTATAATCCACATGATTTTAGGAATTTAATCAAGTTTGCTAGAGAAACTGGAATAATGTTGTAAGAAAATTCAAATAGAAAATTCAATAAGAATAATTATATGAAACGATTAGAGACAGGAGATTAGTAAGTCAATTTTAAGAAAACTTTTATAAATAAACATATTTTCAGAGATTTTTTAGTTAATTAATAGCACCTTAACCAAATGAAAAAGATCCTGTCAATCCTACTCGCCCAGGGCTAGGACCCAAGGCCTATGAGGTGGTACTCGAGAGTGTAACCACTTGGGTAAGAGGCGGGTGTATGATTTTTTTTTATCTAAAACAATTACTGACAAAAATCTAAAACAAAGCCTTTCTTTTATAAAAATTCAACGAACAAATGCTTGTTCCAGTTTCTTTGCTACTATTTGGTGATGATTTAGATCAGAAATGGGTGATCTGAAGGAGGGTCGGATGACATCAGACTATTTCGGCGAGCCTGATGGAATTACATTTTTTTTAGTAAAATAATTGCCGCGTTGACAAACCCAGCGTACTGGATTTGGCCCGAGGACCGAAGTTAGCCCTTCAATGACATAGATAATTGTTCTCTTTTGTGTCTCTCTTGCGATGGACGGAAACGTTAAATTTTCGTTCAAGCTGTGGCACTAAAATCATCTTTTCCTGGCCAAATTTCGGAACAAATAAAAATTATTAAGACACTTATACAGATTGCAAAACAAAAAATTAAACTTCAAAAGGGTCATACTCCAAAATCCGATGTCTTTTTTTTTCAGATTCTAATGTAAAACGTTGTTATCGGCGTTATCAAACACTGAGACTCTCATGTGATTTATAACGTTTTTATCGTTCGAGTACCATATATGAGTTTATGTATTCTTACAAAATTACTCAAGAAAATCTAAAACCAAAATATTCGATCTATTGAAAAATTGAACAAAATAAATGTTTATTATGTTTTTTTTGCAACGATTAGTTGATGATATAGAAGGTGGGTAGGATGATACTAAGCTATAAGGTGAGCCTGATAAAATTTCAATTTTTTTAATTAAAAAAAATGGTTTTATAAATTGCATGCCCCGATTAAAACGCAATGCTACAACTGTTATTCTATTCTAGGTACATAGGACACACATCTTCGGGAATCAAAACATAAATAGCGCTTAATATCGTACCATTCATTATTGATCAGCCTTGGCCAATCTATTGATTTATGATTTTTCAATCAGAACATTGGATCTCTGAAATTCCTTCCACCCCGATTAATATATTCAATTCAATATCCGGTTGCTGCGGGGAGGGTGGGAAGGAGGTGGGATGTTCCCAGAGAAAGATCAAAACAACCCCAAAAATAACAAATATTTACCAGACCGACATGGATCTCATTTCGTGCTCCTATGCATGGTCGTCGTCGTCATCATGCATCATAAATGCGAAATTCCAATTTGCCGGGATCTCTCAGACATAACGTAACCGTACACAAATATCCTCCATGCAGCTCGGGCATCAAATTAAGATGGTATCATTTAATGGGAGTGGGGGCTGATTTAGGAGGGAGAGCATCGTAAATACGGCTTGCATTCGGTCGATTTTTGTGCACATCGCCATTTCTAAAGCTCCTCCACCGTCCCAACCCAACCCCAAACCCAGAGCTCAGTTCAGCTCAACTCAGCTTCAGTTCGGTTGAGCCCGACGCCCAAATAATGGGCATCGGAGATATGTTGTTATAGACAGAAGAAAAAGGAGGAAGAAGGCTGCAGAAAAACCGATTATGGGAAATTTCCTCGACAGGCCGTCCTTGGAATTTTACAACATTTCAAATTCTATCTATTTGAAGGAATACCAACTAAAATAAACATTTTGTAAGAAGGAAGTATAGTTTTGAAAACTTTCAATTGACATTTTTATGTCTTTAAATTACATACACTACATATGATCTAGATAGCCCGAAATTAACTGACAACAAACATCTCCTGTAAAGTGTCCAGACCTATACTGCCCTAGTGTGCGGTGCTAATAAACATCCATCCTATTTTTATTATAATTCTCCTCAAAAACGTTTAAAAGAATCATTATATTCCTAATTAAAGTAGTGGAATATAAATCGATAGCAATAAGTTAGTTAGGATCAGAAATTATTATATGCAGGATGAGTTAGGAAGGAATAATGGGAAGGGGTGTGGGGATATCCACTATACACCTAATGACACGTTTCCGTGCATCTGAACATCAAATATTTATAAAGGCTTTAATCCTCGAGAGGGTCTTCCGCTTAGCAACTATTTATTTTATTTATCTTAAATTTGAAAATTACTTAAAAACATTATAAAATTAAAAGTTTATCTTTGTAATTGAATGAAAATCACAAGTTATCTGTTAAGGACATTCTATCGGTATATGATAATAATAAATGGAATGATTTTGGTTAAGATACGAACATTGATTATTGTATGATTATTGATTAAATGTTCCTCTAAAGCGTTCAGACCTATACTGCCCCAGTGTGCAGTGCTGAATGGCGGATCTAATAAATACTTTTATGCATTTTTGTAGCTCAAAATTGATATTGTGACACTCAAATTTGTCCTGTCAAAGTCGTTATTATAGCAAAAGTGCTTTAAAACCCACGTGCTTTTTCTTTATTATTAATGTGTGACCTTCGTGAAAGAAATCAACTGACTGTTTTGCCGGATGGTTTATATTGAAAATAGTACAAATTAGTAATAAATCAACTCTTTACGGTCCTTTTAAATTTAAAACAATGCATTAACGGATAATATTTCCCATGTGAAAGAAAGAAAAGCAAGATATTGTTGTCTACTTTATCTCTTAGAATTAGAAAACGGAAATGAAAACAATGTGAGCGAGACAAAAAAAATTAAATTTAATTTTTAGGGCAACGAATG
>JXOV01000979.1:0-13578 GCA_001014945.1 Clogmia albipunctata | reverse complement strand
TGGGATGGAAGTCCCCTCCATTATTATTGGTCTAATTTTAACATAGAAATTAAAATATTAAAACTTAAGAACAGTAATTTTGCTTCTTTTTATTATAGCAAAAGCAGATACATTTTTAATTATTAAACTATTAACTTTAAGAACAATGTTACAAATAAAGGTTTTGAAGAATGATTATAAAATATTTTCCTTTTTTTTTCTTTTAATATATTATTTATTTATATAATTTCTTTGGTATTTTTATTTGGAATTTATTGCATAAAAAGTCATATTTCATAATTTTCATAATTTGACAAGAGGAAAATATTGGGAAATGTAACTTTGATAACTTACCTACTATGATAAAATTACAGGTGTTTGAAATGTTAAACATTCCAATCAATAGTTTTCAATTTCTAATCTCATAATCGATCAACTAGTTATCAATGTTTAGTGAAATTAAAATACATAATTCAATGGAAATTAATTTCAATTTGTCAACTATCATTTTTGTTCTTTTTCTTAGAAACAAAACATATCAATATCATATTTCCTCAATTAGATATATAGAATGTGACGACTGATAATGACGGCGTGCTCTAATCATGTTTAAATGTAATTATGAAAACTAATTATAAGATTTTAAAGTTTGTCAACGCAGTTTTTGCTATCCGAGGTTAAAGTCCTTCAATCTCTAATATTGGCGCGTAGTAATCAAATTTACTCCAGTGCGTAATAAAACAAAATGCTTCTCATTATATTTTTCATATTAATTTATTTATGTTGATTATCTTTGACTCACAATCTCTATTAGAATCAAAGCAAGAAACATTTTTACAAGGGAGAATTTGAAATCAATCAAATAAATTAATTGTTATTCATTATGACGTTCTATAGCACTAGTTCTTTTTCTTTATTATTGTAAAAAAGAGACACACAATTTTAAATTCGAATTTTATAACACTATTTGAGTATTTAGATTTANCAAAGCAAGAAACATTTTTACAAGGGAGAATTTGAAATCAATCAAATAAATTAATTGTTATTCATTATGACGTTCTATAGCACTAGTTCTTTTTCTTTATTATTGTAAAAAAGAGACACACAATTTTAAATTCGAATTTTATAACACTATTTGAGTATTTAGATTTATGTGTTAATTTATTTAAAAATGCTTAAAATTCTGTATAAAACGTCGTTGAGCATTATTACTTCTTCACGCGATACTTCTTTAATACACTCATTACACTCGTGACTTTAAAGGACCTTCTTATAATATAATAAGGTTTTACTAAACACAAAGGCTTTGTGTAAACTCACGAGAGTGGTGAGTGTTTTAAAGAAGGCCTTTGCCTCATGTTTAATAATACTTATCAACCATGTTTTATATAAAATTGTGTGCATTTCTAAATAAATTAACACCAAATTTTAAATAAGGATATTCGTTATCTTAAAATCAAATTTAAAATTTAGTTTCTGCCCTCACTTTGCTTTTTCTTCTTCTTCAAATTGCACGGGATAATGGAGAAAGCTATATCTTGTTTTTTCTGAACTGCACATAGAAAATATCAAGTTGCTTTTTCAATTAATACGTTAAATTTAAGTTAAAACAATCCATCATACATCATCATCCACAAATACGATACCCACAATAAAATTGACTTCCATAAAAATTTGTAGGATTCCTTTAACGGAGATCACACTTTAATAAGATAGAAAAAGCACATGTGCTTTAAATAATTCTTTAAAGCACTTTTGCTGTAATAACGACTTTGACAGGGCAAAATTGAGTGCCATAATATCAATATTAAGCAAACAAAAATGCATAAAATAATTTAACCATTTTAATTAATTTTTTTTCTGTCTCTTTATAATATGTTTCTAATATTCATAACTCAGTATATACCATAGATCAGTTAATAAAAATTAATACCTAAAATAAGTGTTTGCTAATCAGTAATGACGCCAAATTAATAAAATTATATAAAATGTGATAAACAGTACATATTGTGAGTAATAAACATTTTTTATCTTCTACCTATCTATGCAACAAAAATTCATATGCAACTATTATGACTGTGTTTTAAGTGTTTGCATAATGGCCATTGACAAAATGCTAATAATTTTTTAACAAATTAAAAGCTAAATGATTTTTTTCAATTCTTCCAGTATAATAATACAGTCGACTCTCGATAATTCCAACCTTCGATAACTCGAGCCCCTTAATAATTCGAACTACCTCCGAAATCCCTACAAAATGGCTTGATATTTCGAACTAAATCCATACAATTGTGTACTCTCGGTAATTCAAACCAAAAAATGTCTGATATTTTCCAAAACCACACGGTAATTCGAACTCATCGGCTTCATATACTCGACAAATCGAAGTTGCAAAGTTGTTATTGCATCATTTCAGCCGCAGTTTCTCTTAAACAAGTTACTGAGCAGATCGATAATTCGATTTACTATAATTTAAGGGTCCCTGGAAGGTACGA
This sequence comes from Clogmia albipunctata, assembly GCA_001014945.1. NCBI lineage: Eukaryota > Metazoa > Arthropoda > Insecta > Diptera > Psychodidae > Clogmia > Clogmia albipunctata. The sequence continues at coordinate 11,104 of JXOV01000979.1, read as the reverse complement.
ATTATCGAGATTCGACTGTCTCTATATAAATAACTATTATCTTAGTTTAGACTCCGACAACCAAACTCCGAATAAAATAAATTTAAATGCTAAAATTCAAACACAATCCCAAAGAATTGAAAAAATCATTTGAAATGTCTCAAAAGATATTCAGACAAATTGTTCACAATAATCCATCCAACAATTCTTTGGGCAAAACTGAAGAGCACGATTTTTAGGTCACAATTTTTGGGACACGGAGATCTGGATGCAGCCGTCGATTTTGCTGATGAACCCCGACTGGTCACAGCAATTACTGGACTACAGATTCGATCGGTTGAGAGCGGCTCGAGACTTTGCCCGATCCACCTCATTTAAAGGCGCACGGTTTGTTTTTGAATTGTCTTTGGCCTTTTTTCCTCTTCTTTTCTCCCATTCAAATTGGATTCCATTGATGGAAAATTGAATTGAAAATCGGATCGCTTTCGTTTTGGTACAAACGGCGGATGGGACTGAATTGATTTCTCGATCTGGACAGATTCCCATGGGAAAGTGCATCGACTGGACGTGACGTGACGCAGCCCTGCTGCCCCTCAGTGGCCAGCAACGAGCAGCACATCTCCGCCGACGTTCTGATCGCCCTCGAGAACCACTTCGCAGCGACGCACGACCTCCATTGGCTCAGGGAACATGGCTGCGAACTGACAAGAGACGTAGCCACCTTTCTAGCCGATAGAGTTCAGTTGAACGAAACCACACACCTTTATGACATTAGAGGTAATTTTTCAATTAATTTCCATTACTTTGTATAAGTAATTGACGTACTGTTAATGTTATATATTAAATGGAACAGCGAGGAAGATAAGTAAAATTGATATTGAGGAAAATCTTGTTTAAATATTTGGAAATTTTGTTTTTTTAAAAATACTTTTAATTTTAATATGAATTAGGTTTGCTATCATAATTTTTTTAAATTCACAAATAACTAACTAAAAACGTCAGTGTATCAAAATAATACGATACAACGAATACAATGATTTGAGACGAAAATCAATGCTTTGTCTTCTAAAACTAACTGTAATTGTAATAACCCTAATACCTTCGCCCACACAAACACTCAATAAATCTCCAAATACAAGGATTTTATAAAGTTATGGGAACTCGTTAATAGTTCAAAAAATCTTCGACATTATTGAAAAATTTAAATTTGAGAGAAAACTAAATGCAATTGCTAAAAATTTTGAGTTTCTTTCATATCAATGGTAATTGAACTATTTGATTTACAAATTTCCTACAAAACGACAATTTCATGATGACTTTACACTTTTTATCGGTAAGAAATAAATAATTAAATCAATTTTCGAAATAATCTTTGACCAATTTGAACTCATGTCACAGTGGCGCATTTTTGTTTTTTTTTATTCTTCGACGGAAACGGACATTTTAAACAATTCTTATCTAACAAAATAGTTATTTATGCTACAAAATAGGCGTTAAGCGAGTTTTTCATCGTTTCCAAGTTAAAAAACGGAAGCAGGAAATAATTTTCTTGCACTTTAATAAAAAATTGCTTAAAACTAATTAAATAATAATTTGCTGATATAACGTTCTCTAATTGACGGTTTTCGGGTACTATTTAACCGTTATAACGGCCTGGATTAAAAATTCTACAGTTTTTTCACAAAATGGTTAAAAAATTTCCTTTTTAAAACAAATCAATTAAAAAAATACTAATTTTTTTTTATACAAATGAAATAAAAATTTAAAATTATCACTAGTGCAAAAAACGACACTTTATGAAACTCAAATCGTTGTCGAAAAGCTATTTCGATACGAAAGTTCAAAAACATAATTTAAACATGTTTGAAAATTACTATAAGCTGAAAAATACATATACAATTTTATCTTTTGTACTCATAAATCTTTTCTTATCATATAACTTCTTCCAACTTCACTGCCAAAACAATTATTGTTGTCTACAACCCATGTAAGATTATAATGCCCAATTTACAAATCTATATTTCAATTTAAAATATTCCATATTTACTCAAACCTTGTTAACAATACTTTTCTATTAAAATAAATACAAGTAACAAGTGCTTAAGAGTGCTTAATCTTAAAAGATGAAATTCGTTAAAAAGGTAATTTTTATTCCAGGAGTCATGGGTCCTGACGAGGATCACGAATCTGTGGACAATAACTTTTATACAAACGTTGCGTTCAAACGAGCTCTTAATTTTGCATCGTATTTATCCAGCTTTTGTAATTTCACTGATTCTGGCAACTGGTCAGAGATTGCTTCCAAAATCACCATCCCATTTGACAGTAACTTGGACTATCACCCCCAATTTGAGGACTACAAAATTGGTACTTCAGTAAAGCAAGCCGATGCCATTTTGGGTGGATATCCTCTTCAATTTGACATGGATTTGTAAGAACAATCTAGTATGCTTCATTTTCATAAACAAAATTGTTCTGTTTTCTAGATCAACTCGTAAGAATGATCTGAAATACTACGAGAACGTAACGCGATCGACGGGACCGGCGATGACCTGGTCGATGTTTGCGATCAATTTCCTGGACGTGAACGATCCCGATAAGGGGCAAGAGTACTTCCACAAGAGTTACGCTGGATATCTGCAGGCCCCATTCCTGGTGTGGAGCGAGATCAGTGAGCCGGAACGGCAGCCATCGAACGGCGCCGTCAATTTCTTGACCGGTGCAGGTGGTTTTCTGCAGTCGATCCTCAACGGTTTTTGCGGCATGCGCTTATTTGTCGATCGCCTCGAAATTACAAATCCCCGATTACCAGCTTCTGCCCGGAAAATCGCAGTAAATGGCATTAAATATCTCGGGGTTAACATCGATCTGGTGATCACCGCGCAAAATAGCAGGCTTCGATTTCGCGATTGCATCACCGCGTTAGACATCATCGTAAACGGAACGAAGCAAGCGGTGCAGTGCAAACGTCAATGTAAGATCTTTTGTTATCGACATTTTCTTCGCTTTTCTGTTCTATTTAAGGTGTGATTAGTATCGATGATAAGGAGAAATTACAAGTCTAGAAGATTGTTTCGTCAGAGTTATCTGATTGGATTGTACCAAGTGCTTTTAATCAGTCTTTTTCAATCGTTTTGTGATTATACGTCGTCGCCAAAGATCGATCTTATTGTATTAATTGGGTTGTTTTTTGTATTTTTTTTTTCAGATACATCAGCTCCGGGAGGGAACTTTATCGTTAAAAGGGCGACATAGTTAAGTTGTGATCAATGAGCCATTGAAAATTAGCTCCAATTTCCTCATTTTATGCGATTATTGGAAATTGAAAATTACATACAAATTAGTGATCGCAAGGGAATTTTAAAAGATAAATCGACCAAACTTATCTTAAGAATGTATCCATTAGATAGCAAAGTTTTTATACAAATAATACCCATAGTATTGAGTTAACATTGCAAAAAATATAATTATTAACTATTCAATATTTTCAGAGAAATAAAATTCGAAAAAATATTCTACAACATTATTTTAAAACTAAAACAACTTAGAAAAACAATTAATATTATGGTATAATTCAACTAAGTGCATCTATGTATATAACAATCAAGGTTCGACTTCAAATAAAGTAATATCTACAGTATTTAGAGTGAGTTTAATTTTTGTCACCAATAAAATCAGTATTTCAATACAATTTACTGATCCTCCTTAAATAATATTATACTCACAAATTAACAGTTTTATAATCAAACTTTTATGGCAACATAAATAAGTGATATATAATTAATAGTAATTTTAGAGTCGAGAGACGTGCATTCGCGCATAAAAATGGGTGTCAGACATAAAGTGTACACATAAAATGTGCACTGAACAACTTAGTGTGAATTTGGTTTCAAATTTAAATAATTTCTTTGTGGAATTCCGAATTGACAAGTAGACATTTCTTCACACAAATTGGTTCTGTAACGGTTTACTTTTCTGAATGGAGTGTTGAAATAATTCAAATTTTTCACGCAAATTGTCACCAAATTAATGAAAAAATATATTGTTGTCAAAACCATTTCGTTGTGAGTATTCTCATCTCACTCTAATAAACACACCGTCTTACTTGTACACATTGTGTCTACAATTTGAAAAAAAAAATCTGCGAACGGTTTTTATTTTTTATTATCTATTAATTGGTATTTTTCAGAATTACACAAAATAGCGTTCGATACATGTGAAATCGGTTATTACACCACTTGTATCGAAATTTACTATAAAAGTACTCATTTTTCTTAATAATATAACAGTAGTTATTGGATTTTCTAGTGCCTCCTTTTTAAATTTAAAGTTTCAGGAATATTTTAGTCCCAAAATTAAGTTTATGTGATTGTAAAAATTGACTACAACTTCAAAATAACTCACAAATCAGCTATGCACTTCAATTGTGTGGGAGCTTGGAGAGTACGTTAGCTCTTCATCATGATACTGTTTATGAGTCAGAAATCGCTATAGAAGATCTTTAGTTTTTAGTTTTAGTAACAAATAATGATTATGGCGTTTCTCTACAATCGAGATGGTAAATTAAATGAATAGTTAGGAAATTGATCTTAAAAATTATGTAAATATATGTTGCTGTAATAGTAATAAGTTAATTCCCCAATTATCAATTTCATTTAATTAATACTCGATATTTTAGAAAACCCCTATTTAAATTGATATTCTTGTTTAAAAAAAATTAATAATTATGAAAACAATAAATTCATTGTGACGAACCATCTCCAATGACAGTACTTATGGAATTTATTTTGTGATGGCATTAGATACCTCTCAACGTTTCCATAGAATTCTTGTGAGAAATGTGCATTTTCATCGCAATAGAGTGCGTTTATTAAATTATATTTAATCAGTCTGGTCCCAGCTACAAATAAATCAATATCAAACTGTACGCGCGCGTTTAATCCACAAGAACTCATAACAGAACTTTTAACTCTGTTGATTAAACCCCTTTTCAGAAACCATTTAGATTTCAGAGCAATGGGATCGAGAAAATCGGCCATGTTTTCCGGTGAAACTTCTTTACCGTTAGTACTTACATGCATCTGAAAACATTGAGACTTCCGGTATTATAAATTAACAAGATTTCCCCCGTAAAAGTTTACGGGTAGAATTCGAGGCTATTTCCATAGTAGCCCCGTGCTAATATACCTCCCATTAATTCAAAAGTGTTTTATTTTAAAACAATATTGAGTACATTACATTTAAATCAAAACAATTATTGAATTCTGTCCTCAAAGTAACCCAGATCCCGTAGAGAGATGTTTGTTTTCGGTTTCACTTAAACATTCACACCAGAAAACGAATGATATGAACAATAGAACTATATGTTTTATCATTTGAAAGTTATGTAATCAATCACTATTATGAATATGAAAAATAGTCCTATTAATTTAAAAATAATTATATTTTATAATTTAATATGTAAATAATACATTAATAATTCAAACATGTTCTAAAAAGGTAAAGGTNCAGAAAACGAATGATATGATCGGTATTATTATATGTTTTATCATTTAAAAGTTATGTAATCCAATCACATTATGAATACGAAAAATGGTTAAAAAAATTATGTTTTATAAATAAATATGTAAAAAATACATAAATAATTCAAACCTTTCATGAAATATTAAATATTGTACTCAAAAAATTTTTGCAAAAAGAATTAAAAATAGAGGAAACAGGAAGTGGACAATGAAGAAAATAGATCTTGTCGCTTTCACTATTGGATTAGTTTTGTGTTTTTTGGTTCTGAAACACCGAATTTAATCTTTTACAGATGTTTTTTATGGCCTTTTTGGGGTTTTCCCAAGGATTTGGGTAATAAAATTTAACCCTTTCGCAATGGTATTATTATCTTCTGTTTTCTTCATTAATGTTAAATTACATGATTTCATTGATTAAATGCAAATTATCATTCTTTGGAATCCAGTTAAATTATTTTAAAATAAATATTATTTTAAATGAAAAACATACGAAAGGTATGAGAATGAGTGTGTTTCTTGTTGTTAGAATGAGAAGAGAAGAGAGAATTTCGATCCCTATTTGCGGACGTTTTTTCTAAGGTAAAGATTTCATTTTCCTTTCTCTTCTTTTGTTAGAATGAAAAGAGACAATTATAACGTTATATTGTGACGTCACGGACGTCGATTGTTGATCCCTCTTTGCGGACGTTATTTTTAAAAAAGGTAAAGCTTGCATCTCGTTTTCTTTTCATTTGTTAGAATGAGAAGAGACAATTGTAACGTTATATTGTGACGTCACGGACGTCGACTGTCTCGTCCTTTCATTTTCTTGTTTTTAGAATGAGAAGAGAAGAGGGAATTTTGAATGAGTTAGAATGAGAAGAGAAGAGAGAATTTGACGTCATAAAGCTACAGTCGAAAGGAAAATTTCGGCCCAAAAGCGACAGCCTTTGGGACGTAAATATTCTCTTGCGTAAATATAAGGATAATTATAATTTCTATTATATGGTTCTTAAGAAAGGGTTGTAAAAATCAAAGTTTTGTTATAAGTATACGAACATGCCAATAACAAATCTAATCACAAGTCTTTTATCATTTGTTTTGTCCATAAATCTTAAGAGTATTTTTATCAATAGTACCAAATTCTTACGGTTATCAAAAGCTGAATTAGATAATGAAATATAATCAAATCCACTGTTCATGTGAGTATAGCCAATTTAGTTTGCATTAGTGTTTCAATGAAGGTGGTTTTAATTTTATTAGCGCTTTTCGTTGCTTTGTGTTCAGGGCAAGATTTTGCCTTTGAAACTGATGAGTAAGTTTCAATTTATGTTTAATGAAATTAAGGTTATAAATCTCTATGTTCTTCTCATTTCAGACTGCCTGGCGATGCGGTGATGCCAACACTGGCCAATGGAAACATTGGATTTACTGTTTTCGGACCATCAATTCTGTTAAATAGTCTTTTCAGTGGATTTATGGGCCACAGTCATCGAGCTAGGATTCCCAACTTCTCAAATATTCAAATCGAGAACTGTGTGAGGGAAAATAAGACCCCAAATGACGATTGCACTTACACGTTGGATGAAAAGTCAGGATTCTTTAAGACTCTTCTCATTCACGAGAACTACGATGTGGAGCACATAGTTTACACGCATAGATATTACGATCGAGCCATCGTAAATCTCTTCACGCTTAGGAAAAAGTCTGTTGGTATGTGTTTTCTATAATTTAAATCTCTGACATAACCTTGCTGACTAATTGAAATAGTGTCTTTAGAGATAAAATGGAAACGTAAAAGTTATCTTATCATCCAACGAACCCAAAATATAGCCGATAATATTCAAGAGCATCATTAATACAATTCAAACAATAATTGATTTAATGTTTTTAGGTTACATATCAGGAATTGGGGGTTCACCGAAGTGATTTGTTTTTATTAGTTTAATTTTATACGATAATGATTAGAGTTATGCAAAAGAGAATAATTTTAAATATAATTAATTTATACGAGACGTTTTCATGTTATCCTTTTGAACATCGTCTGAATACGAGAAGTATCGACTAGTATTTAGATGCTTTGGATATGAGAAATGTATCAGAGACGTTTATTTTTAAAATTCTGAATATTGTTTAGAAGACCTCCTGAATTAAAGACGATTCTGATTTGTTCAAAAGAGTCACAATTGCTAATAAATCATGTTAGTATCCATCGAAATATAAGCCAAATAATTGTAATGGTACCAGTTATGGGTTCAATAATAACAGAAACTCTCCGACCACAAACTATTTAATCGAAGAGATTAACCGGATCATTATAATATTAGTAATTTACTGCTATTCATTGAAAGTATACAGATGAAAGTTGTGAAAGTGATGGTCTTCTTCGTAAAATGTGTATTCTGTGTCGGTAGCCAAAATCTGTCAATAAATACATTCTATATAGACTCATTAATTAATGGTGCTAATCGCATCTTAACAATTAATGATTCATAGACATGGCATTAAATTGTCAATTGTGAAAGATTGGCAAATAAATAAATAGGGCATTTGAAGAAAAAACTTTGATTACGTAAAACCAATTGGTTAGACCTAGACTGGTAACAATAGTAGAATCGTAAAAGAATTTTATGCATTTTTGTTGCTTAATATTGATATTATGACACTCATTTTTGCTCTGTCAAAGTCGTTATTATAGCACAAGTGCTTTAAAGAACTCTTTACAGTACGTGTGCTTTATCTTCTAATTAAAGTGATATATCACGTGAAAGAAATTCATCAAATTTATATGGTCGTCAGTTTTAAAGGGCGTAGCTAACCTGTAATTGGCCAGTATTAACGATTTTTTAAAAATTTTATTGGAAAAATCACCTATTGAAAATTTTTGAACTACGCCTTGCGGCTATGAGTAAGAGAGAGATGCAAAATATTCGGCTATGAGTAAGAGAGGGATGCAAAATATTTCAAATTTTTAATTTAGAGCCGCTTAACAAACTTTTTAATGAAACATTTTTTTTTGTGTAAATTTATTTTAAAAATGCATAAAATTTGGTATAAAACACGGTCGATAAGCATTATTAAACACTCGGGCCTTCTTTAAAGCACTCGCTTCACTCGTGGCTTAAACAACCCTTGTATTTAATTATGACTTATCTTATCGACCTTGTTGTATAAATAACTATTAAATGCATTTTCATATTTCCAAATTATATTTAAAAAAAAATTTATAGATTTTATACTTTCAAAATAAGAGGACTATTAAAAAGCTGTCGTTTTTCAATAATAAAATACTTTAAAAGGCATTTAATATGGTCAATGCAATTGTTTGAATTAATAAAGTTTTAATTTTTCCCAAATGTTTTTTAACATTTTAAAGCCAAAATAATTTAAATTTGGCCTAATCAGGTATATTTTTTTTATAGATTCTCTTATTATTTAGTTCATCACTAAGCGAAATAGAAGAATACAATTACACTTAAATAATATATCTACCATATGGCTTCGCCTTTAAAACAAATTATTCTAAAATCAAACAACTGGAACTATCAAAACTAGGGCAAAACTGGTATAAAATAAATTTGGTGCTAAAATCAGACCCAAACTCAAATATTTAGTAATTGCTTGTTGGACAGGTTTATAGTTAAATGTATGTTCTATGTCGATTCACAAAACTAGTTAATAGTACTTAGGCTTCTAGAAAAGTAATTTCGATTATTGCAAAATAACTTGGGATTTGATATTTATTGGTCAATCATTATTTAGCGAATAGTTCAAATTCTTACGATATTTACCTTAATGTTTAGACTGTGATATTTTTTCTACTAAAATTTTATTTTTAAGGCTCCTATACAATAAACCTGGCTTACGATGATGGAGGTGAGAGTCCAGATGTGTCTTTCCTTGAGGAAGAAACAGTTGAAATTCTTGGCAAAAGGTTTACTAAACTGAAAGGAAATACCAAAGAAATTGAGGATTCCAATTATCAGAAAGAATTGCGAGAATTCTATGTTCTGCACCAGGAAAGAGTCACTGAGTTGATGGTTGGAGAAGATGAGGAGACAATTATGTGGCAGCATGTGACTTTTGTGGATTTCAAAGAAGAAGTCGTTCTAAAAGAAGCAAACGACTTTTTGAGCCTTTCAGAACTGGAAGCTTGGGCAGATCATGTTTTGTGGTGGTATAATTATTGGATCTTTTATGGCATAACTGTGGAAGGAGACCAGGACTTGGGTAATGCTATCCATACTAGTTTGTTCTTCCTCTTTTCATCATTGCCTTCAATTGCAACTAATCAGCCCAGAAATGAGTTTTATGGTTTGTCTCCTTCTGGTTTGGGAAGAGGCGGAATTCAATTGATGGAGTATCAGGGCCATAGTTTCTGGGACACCGAAATATGGATGCAACCTCCATTACTAATGATTGATCCCCAATTCAGCAAGGAACTTCTTCATTATCGCTATCTTATGAGAGAAGCTACTTTAAATCACGCAACAGAAACAGGATACAAGGGTTTAAGATTTGTTTGGGAGTCCGCCTTTACAGGAAGAGAAGTAACCCCTCCCTGTTGCCCTGAGGTAGTTCTCTATCAACACCATATAACAGCTGATATTGCTTATGCTGCTCGATCCTACTTCTTTGCAACCCACGACTTTGATTGGCTTAAAGAAGAAGGATGTTTCTTGGCGACAAAAACTGCGGAATTTTGGGAGAGTCACGTCGTTTATAACGAAGAAACTCGATTGTATGAAATTCTACAGGTTATGGGCCCAGACGAAGATCATTCCCCGATCGACAATAACGCGTACACAAATGTCATTGCAGCCTATAATCTGTATTTCGGAGAGTTTGTTTCATGTTTATGCAAATCAGTTCTCAGCTTAGAAGAATATCAAATCATAGATAAGTGGTCCAACATTGCCAAAAGTATTATGATGCCTCATAATGAAGAACTAGACTACACTCCCCAATTCGATGGCTACAACAATAGTATTATCATTAAGCAAGCCGATACAGTTCTTCTCGGGTATCCTCTTCAATATCCAATGGACAGGTTCGTAAAAGTATTTTATAAAAGTTTATGGAATGCAAACAAGTAATTATCAATTAACCGTTTTTAAAACACAATTTTAAAGAAATCCTAATTTATTTCTTTATTATTAAAGTATTATTATTAAGTATGAAATAGAACAACCGAAAGAATTGCAAAATTTAAAATAATTTTATGCATTTTTGTTGCTTAATATTGATATTATGAAACTCAATTTTGCTCTGTCAAAGTCGTTATTATAGCACACGTGCTTAAAAGAATTCTTAAAAGCACGTGTTCTTTTTCTTTATTATTAAAGTGTGACCTCCGTAAAAGAAATCCATTAAATTTATACGGTCGTCTGTTTTGAAGGGCGTGGCTTACCTGTAATTTATCATTATTAACGTTTTTTTAAATTTTATTTGAAAAACCACCTAATGGAAATTTTTTAAGTACGCCTTGCGACTATGAGTAAGAGAGGGATGCAAAATATTTCAAATTTTTAATTTAGAAGCGATTAACANGGTCGTCTGTTTTGAAGGGCGTGGCTTACCTGTAATTTATCATTATTAACGTTTTTTTAAATTTTATTTGAAAA
>JXOV01000977.1:0-24190 GCA_001014945.1 Clogmia albipunctata | reverse complement strand
AAAAAAGTAGTTGGAAAAACACATAATTAAATACTCGATAAATAAACCAACATTGGAAATATCTTGAAACGATATCAAGTTTTTATGAAAATATTGAAGCGTCATCTATTTTTAGTTTGACAAAAATCAAATTAATTCCAATGTCCTCAAGAACATATTAATTAGGGAAATTGATGAAAAGAATCTTTACACTACTTTACTACTTAAGTAACAAAATTTAATTATCTGGAAAAACTTACCACTCTCGTATTCTTTTTATAAATTTCGGCAAGTCCTCTTAACATTGTCACCATTTGTTTAATGGCCTGTGTCTTAACTAAAACTTGCGGTTTATATTGGAAGACACAAAAACTGAAGCTGTTTGAACTAGTCATAATTGCCGCCACTTAATAAATATTGCCTTTGTCTATACAGCCGGATCAAGACAGAATTAGCAAAAAGTTATATGATATTTGGAAGTCAGGCGAATCTCTCTTTTCCGACCCATTAAAATTTATTAATTACGGTGCGGAAGAACATCATCGCTCTAAGGAAATTTTAGCGGTTGTCAGAGATTTGTATGGTGTAATTTGGTTTTTATTTGATTCCTACTTTTAAGTTACATTTTAATAAAAATTTAATAACTATTCTATAACTATAATATTAATTTATACAATAATGTCGATGTAATATTAAACAGTTTTACAGTATTTTTTAAATCACGAGTTGAGCAAGACCCATGTATTTAGCAAAACTCTTCGAACGAAATTATACAAGTATTTATGCATTTTTTAACTAATTACCACAAAAATTGTTTTATTCTTTCCTTATTCCAAATATGGGTAGTACATTTTTGTTCCTGTTTTTTTTTGTGTTTAGCTACACAAGAGAGATTCGTAATAAAGTAAACCACTTCAATACGAAAGAGACTTCCATATGAATTTAATCAATTCGATTATGATCTTTCATACTTTATTAATAAAGAAAAAACACTAGAAAATAAAAAAGAACTAGTTTCAATAATATATCTATTATATTATTAATATGTAACAAAACAAATATGCTATAATATCAATTTTATGCAACGAAAATGAATAAAAAAATTAAAACAAAATTTTAAACAATCGAAAAAAGACAAGCTGATTTTTCTACCACATTTGCAAATGTGTTCAAATATACATTAAAGGGATAATTTACTTAAATTAATGGCATATTAACTGTCGTCAACGAGCGGCAATGCCTTTGTTTTTATTTATAAAAATCGAGACACAAATGTTAAAAGTTCACAATGTAATTTGTCGTTATTCGCTTTGGAATTTTCGCGCATTCAAAAAAGAATGCAAATGGGAAAAACTCAATACCATTTGACTGTTAACTTTAGTTAGCTGTTCTGGAATATATCTTTATTTGCGTTTAATTTACTTGCCAATCCCAATACGAAAAGGATGTTGATCAAACTTTCATAGGTAGTAGGTACTTAAATAACATCAGACTTCTAAAGGTTCTACTCAGTTAATAGTTCTGTCCTGGACATTTACTTAATTTCTCTAAATTATTTGCCTCGATGATTTCGGAGACAGTTTTTAAACTTAGTAAAATAGTTTTTAATTAATCGAAAATAAATCAGTTTTGGGCAGGGCTTCGTTATGACACGCCCGACACCAACTTTCCAAAATAAATGGAAAGGCGCATTCGGAAATACGAGTATAAAGAATAAGAAGACTAATAAAATAATGTCCACTATTTAATAAATTAATATTCTCAATATAACAAACAATTACTAACTTTCTTAGTTCAAGATATCAACCATTTTTTACAAAACAAAATTTTAATGTATTTAAAGTTATTAAATTGTTATTAAATGATTCCATAAAGCCATACTGTTTAGAAGTCAAGGAAATACGATATCTTTTGATATTGAGTAATTATTATATTATTCGTATTTTTACACAACAAGAAATCCCATATATAATTATTTTTGCAATTCCGCAAGTAGTAATTTTAGACATCACTGTTATAAATTTAAAATTCACATATCTAGTTGTACAAGAAAGGACAAAATTTATTTTTGCACTCTCGTATCGAAACATACATTTTTCGTTATCCATTTGAGTTTCGTAATGTTTCACTTTATGGCAGTCAGTGAAAATTTTGAATTTTTATTTCACTAGTGAAAAAAAATTGTCATAAACTATCCAACAAATTGGTTTCAACGTCAAAATTTGGTCGCCATTGTTGCAATTTAACTATACAAAATATTGGTCTCGGCAATGCCATAGGACCGGGCCTATATTTCAAATTAATTTATGTTTTCTGTTTTAAAATTTTAATGTTTACCGTTTCAACAGCCATCTGCATATAATTTGGCTATTTTTGTTCAACTTTTGGCACATTAAGTAAATGTCGGAGATAAATNACTATCCAACAAATTGGTTTCAACGTCAAAATTTGGTCGCCATTGTTGCAATTTAACTATACAAAATATTGGTCTCGGCAATGCCATAGGACCGNATATTTCAAATTAATTAATGTTTCCTGTTTTAAAATTTTAATATTTACCCTTTCAACAGCCATTTGCATATAATTTGGCTATTTTTGTTCAACTTTTGGCACATTAAGTAAATATCGGAGATAAATCGGCTTAACAGTAATGTAAGTAAATTATAGTAATGGCCTTATATTGGTTTAAATTGAATTTTTTTTATTTAAATTAAAGCAAACAAATATTCCATGTCACAATAAAATATGCATTTGCCTTATGACCAAGTAGTTAAGAGGAATTCCAACCGTTAACGGTCACTTTATAACTTAAGATTGTGCTTGAAACATTTGTGAAACATGTCAACGTTTTAGTTTTCCTTGTAAATAATGAAATTTAATGTGAAATTGTAAAAATATCAGTGCTCATAAGTGGAGTGCAAAAAACGTTATGGCCTGCTCGAATGTAAAGATCTTTTTTTAACTCGAAAAACGATGAAACACTCGCCTTCGGCCCGAATGTTAACTTTAAACCCTTGTAGCACAAATAACTATTAAAGCAATTTTTATTTCAAAATACTATTATATTTTATTCAATTTCAAAATCTAACCAAATATATCCAAATTTTATAAGAAGAAAGATGTTTTTCAATTGATAATCGAAAATAAATTATCAACACAAAATATTTAAATTATGATCAGATATTTGTTTATATGAATGTTTATTTTAAATCATTTAAATTGCGAATTTTACGAATGCTTTTGCAATTCCTCCTCGGCCGATGTTTTAATTGCGCAAAATCCGAATGATTCCCTCTCTTCTTCGTTCCGGACTCATGCTCCGCCCAAAATCAGTTCTTATTGAACGATTTCATTATTCGTTTAATTTCAATATTATAATAGAAACACATCTGTGATCAAGTAGAAACAAATGTAGTTTCGATCGGGAGTTTAATTATTCTGTCGAATTGAAATTATCGATGAAAGGTTTCTCTAAAGACTTTAAAAAGTGATTGGGATTTTTTTTATTTCTCAAATAGTACAACTTTACGTGCAAGACAGAAGAGCAACACAGCCAATCCCTAGATTTTGGCTATTCAATGGGTTTCAAATAATAATTCACCAAGTGTAGGTTTTGTTTTTGAGGAGTAAACATCGCTGAAGAAGATCTGTGTCCTAGTTTGTGATTTGTGAAAAGTGATTGAATAGAAAAAGAAATAATTTTAAAAAATACAAATAAAAAGCAGTACAAATATTAAAAGGATTAATTTTTGCAAATAAAATTTACCGACGGAAATTACAATAATTAGTATGAAAGTGCTTTATAAATCAGTGATAATTTAAATGAGCAATATTTTGTGAATTAGTTTGGTGTTTAATTGATTGCCAAAATGGCAGAATCAGTACACAGTGAGGATTCTAATCGGCTTTTCTCGGACCAGGACATAATCTCAGAACGGGCCCGGAAAACACCAAAGCCTTTCTCAATCGAGAGCCTTATTGCCACCAGCCCCAACAGCCAACAGTCCCACAGAACCGAAGATCCCAGTTCAGTTAACGACAATTCCGTCTACGATTCAGTGCCGTATCCCGGCGCCTTTTCCATGCTCTACACAAACCCCTGGCTCGGGTACTTGAACCACCACAGCAACGAGAGACTGATCAATCAAATTGTGGACGCGGGCAATCTGGAATTTGAACACCGGGACAAAATAGCCGATTTCCTTAACCAAAGTCAATTAGCCAGCCAAAAACAGCAGCGGATTTTCAGCGCTGATCCGAGCATCGCAATCACCCAGTACCTCGTTAATAATCTTCGGCGAAATGTCCTCATCGCCGACACAGAAAACAGTGAAAAAAGTGCTGAAGAGAATAGTGTTCAAAATATTAATGGGATGGTGGACGGTTGTTTCAACGACGAAAGTGCCCTGTCTGCTTATCGTCCAATATTGTCGGATCTCGATCAGCATTACAGCCGATTCAAAGGCGGTGAACTGTTGCCTCTGTCGTCACCTCATCATCATCAACAGCAAAACTCGGGCGTAGTTTCCAGTCAGCAAACACATCATCTCCAATTAGCTGAAAAAGTCCATCCCCAAATGTTTGTCAAAGTGGATAAAAGTGACAAGAGTTTGATGGATTTGGAGAGTAATGACTCCTGCAGTGATTTGAGCATGACCCTTTCAACAGATGGCAGCAACAAAAACCGAGGTAATAATCGATCGCAATACTGATTCAATTGCTTCCTGTTATGGCCAGTTTAGTTAGTTACAAAGACCAATTACGTATGTAATTTAATTCTAGTCACTGACAATGTTTCGGGCCCTTTAATCTCGATAATCATTAACACCCGTAAATAAACAACGCACGATTGCCTTGTCAAAGAACGAGGCGAAAAGCCGCCCGCGAGCTCCACACCGAAAGCAGAGTGTGTGCAATTGATCGGGTCCTCTGCTGTCTCTCTATTCGCCCAAACGGGCATTATTCAAATTCCTCAGTATTCATAGATAATTGAATTGATAAACCTGATTGAAAATTGGTCCCAGAATACATAATTTGTGTCACCGATCGATGATGAAGAATCGATCGCTCGCTTGCTTGCCTCGGACCTGTCTGTCACTCCCTCCCTCCATCCATCTATCCACAAAAACACATGCCGGTAGCTTGAAAAACTAATTTAGCGGATGGTTTGATTTAATTATGCTGTCCACAAATGCCTTAAAGAATAAATTGAAAAATGAATAGCTCATTTGAATGGGAATTTGTCACATTTTGGCACTTTCTGTTAACAATTTGTTATTAACATTCTTTAAAACTCATTAACACTCGAACATCAATGAGCAGTATTATTCAGAATATGTAAAATTAATAGTTATTATAAGAACATCACACCATTGTTTCAAACAAATTGGAAATTATTGTTAATAAGTGTAAACGTTTATTGCGTTTTACAATATGATTTATAACGGTTTTTATTTGGAAATTTTGATTAATTTTACAAAATCCTACTATTAATTTGTGAATATCGAATTTTCGAATTTTTCGATTAATTTTATAATTGGGGCCATTTCCTGAACAAAAACATTTTTAATCATTTTATAATAGTTATTTGAATGTATTTAATACAATTTTCTTAAGAAAATAAATTTATAACAAAAAATAAATCAAATATTACGCAACATACCATTTAAATTTTAAAAAATATGGTTCTCTTTACCGAAATTGGCGAAAATACGAGTAATCACAAAATTTTAAAGAATAAACTCTCACAATTTTATGTGCCATACAATTTAATGTCACGATATAAATTTTTGAAACTCGATTTACATATTCTTAGTTATTAAAAAAATATAAACCAAAATTATGAAATTAAAAGGATGAAATGTAGATGGATTATATTGTACAGACTACTGTGCAACCAAAAGAGAAAATTTGGATTTTCAATGAGCCCATTTCAGTTCTCAATAATGTTTAAAATGAATATTTGGTTTAATATTAAAAACATAAATAAATATCATAAAAGTGTATTTCAAAGAAGGGATTAAATTTGTAGAACTTACCAAAAAACGGCCTAAATTAATAAAACTCAAAGCGTTTTTACTTACGGTTGTGGTTAAAAGAAGCAAATGTAAAATTTTAATATTTAAACCTAGGTAATTTTTGAAGCTAGAGATTGAAAGTAGAATAATCGTCATTCTGTGAGTTTAAATATATATTTAAATGAAACGAAATCAGCTGATTTCGGACCTTTTAAATTTAAAACACCCGTAAAAAGAGTTATAACAACGACTAAAACAGTTAAACTATACACAACGATACAGGTGTCCATATAAATTTAATGGGTTTCTTTCAGGGAGATTACACATGTAAGAAAAAGAAATAGCAATGTTTTAAATTATTTTTTGCACTCCCGTATCAAAACATATGCTTTTCGATATCCATTTGAGTTTCGTAATGTTTCACTTTATCGCACTCAGTGAAAATTTTGAATTTTTATTTCAGTAGTGAAAAAATTGTCATAAACTATCTAACAAATTTGTCTCAAAGTCAAAATTTGGTCGCCAAACTACACAAAATATTGGTTTCCTATGCCATAGGACCGTGATTATATTTCATATTCATTAACGTTTCCTGTTTTAAAATTTTAATATTTACCGTTTCAACAGACATCTGCATATAATTTGGCTATTTTTGTCCGATTTTTGGCACATTATTTATAGGCACATTTATTAGAGATGAATCTGCTTAACTGTAATGTAAGTAAATTATATTAATAGCCTTATATTGCTTTAAATGTAAATTTATTTTACCTAAATTAAAGCAAACAAATATTCCAAGTCACAATAAAATAGGCATTTCCTTATTAGTTTGAATTGCAATCCTTATCGGTAACTTTTTTTTCGGTTCGAAAAATTTTTCAAGATAAAATCGCACTCTTGCGATCGTATGTCCTCGATAATTTTACGAATTCGGACTTAATGTTATTAAATCGATTATATAGAAATGCCATTGTTATTCATGTTATGAAAATACAAAGAAAAAAAGTGAAAAATGAAAATTCACTAGATTTTGGCAAATACCGATCGCAACGACTTTTTTTTAATACTGAATGCAAAATTATCAACATTTTTTGGCAATAATTATCTATTTTAATGCTTAGATGAAAGTTACGAGTATATTATTTTAGTAATTACTTGCATTCCTTTCTAAGTTAAACTTAACATTTATAGTCTCTTTTAAACAGTATTGATTTTTGTAAGTAACAAATTGAAACCACTTATTGGAAAATCCCAAAAAAACCATTTAAATTTACATATTACCTTTTTAAATATAAAAAATGTGCATGATTATCTAAGTAATTTATTTATTTAATAGAGAATTTGGATTATATTGATAAGAACATTTGTTGATTCTATTGTATTAGATTGTCCCATACGAACCTATCTAGAGTGGACTAATTTCAATAGTTCAACAAGACAATATCTTTCATTATAATGTAGTTCTCATTAACAATTTTAACAGTTATATATGTTTTCTATTTTCCAATTTTCTTTATATGTTAATTCCGATTAGGTTAAGCCAGGATTTTTAAATTAGGATATATAACCTTCAAAACGAGACCATGAGAAAAATTGTCTCCTCTACTTCTGAGAAAATAAATAATCATTTCAAAATTATTGACTTCATTTATATAGATAATGAAGTAAATAAATCAAAGTCAACAAATTTTAAATTAAATTTATATCTTGTAAGAAAAAATGAAAACATTCGCAAATTAACCAATTCAAATAAGACATCCATTTGAAGAAAAACATTCAATCCAATTTTTTTATAACATAAATAATTTTGTGGGGCAAATTTTTTATCATAAAGAGACCTTTTGTGATAACTTTTAGTGAACTCCAAAGTGGTTTGCCCTAAAGTTATCTTTAAGGTATATTTTTAAAGTAGATTCACTCCAAACACGACACTTCTTACTTTAGGGTAAACATACGAGGCTACAGTACAACTGTCTCTACTTCCATTAATCCAGACTGTTACTTCTGATATCTTATCACAAAATCATATGCCTTATTAATTCTAAACCTCCTAAGGATACTTAAAATTTTAATTACTCTAAAATTGGACTGATTCAACAACCCGCTCGATCTATAGCCCTAATCATATATAAATATATGACTAAGATCATTGTACCGATGCACGATAATGTATCACCGGGTGGACAGTCATACGCCCGGCCCCTCCTCGTATATCGCCCTAGCTTTCGCTCTCTATCGCAATTGCTGGCCCTAACTAATTTATCTCTATAGATGTGGTACCTCAATATAACTCAATAAATAACTTTTTAGAATGGGAAAGGAAAAAGTGTTTGATAGGCCCGCCATTCGGCACCGCACACTAGGGCAGTATAACCTCATATTATTATCTCATTAATAATTGTTGATATTATCAACTGCTAACCCTATTAATTGAATCGATTGATCGGGACCAGAGAAATCAGTCAAGAATAACCTACTGCCATACACAACTGTTTCATTACTATTGAAAACTTATTTTATGGGACATTGCTTATCTGGGAAATTGAAGCTTTCGGTACACAACATTAGACTTATTTGGATAAAATTGGATTTAAATTGAATTAAGGTCCAACATTAAATATTATTCAGCTAAATACCAATAATTTATAAATTGTCATATTGTCAAAAGAATTTTTCACTTGAAACTTAAGAGATGATCTTTGGTTTCAAATAGATATGAGATTTTCCATCTTATCCTGTTAATAAGATACCAAAACAGTATACGAGTATCTTAACAGCTTTTTATCAGCTCATAAAATTTATACAATTGTTTATTTTCTTACTTTAATATCTGTGTTATAAATAAAAATATAACAATTATATTAAAATAACGTAAAATTTCAGAACAAAGCACTACATTGAATCATGGCATTTAATAAAAAACAATACAAAATTCGAAATATTTATTTGTCCAAAGACAGAGTAAGTTATATAAGTTTATCAAACGAATGATAATAAATGAAAAAAAATCTTTTATTAAAATCAATATTCTAGGACTGTCTATAATTCATAAAACAATAAGTCAATAAAAACTGTAATTTATGCACTTTTAACGGAGCACGAACAAGAAATAGAAGGTAATAGAGAAATTAATGCATGTAGAGTAGGGCTGAACCGCATTTTAATGTCATTAATCTGGTAATTATGCAGTCAATTGGAGTAAACGTTGGGTTAAGCCAGAGCCATTTGAAAGGATTACAGCCCATTTAAATGACAAACAAACAAATTGGGCAGAAGTCACACGGCACAGTCTTTTAATTCTCTCTCTGTCCCAACTGCTTTGGCAAGGATTAAATCGACACCCGTCCCACCAGAAACCAATTAGACCCCGTCATAGATCTGCTGATACCGGAGTAGAAGCACGTGCTGGTCTATGGCGATGAACCGCAAGTAAATCCGCTCAATTTATGTGTCCGCTATTAACCACAATTAAGATTATCCGGTGGGATTGCCAAATTGCAAATAAATTTAAAAGTCATCTCACTTAGTCCCCTGTGAGAATTCCCCGTCCCGAGGGATTGTTCGACTACCATTGATTCGATAATCAGTATCAATAATAATCACCCCATTAATTCCCATCAATTGATTGTTGTTTGTTTGCTCTTTTCATTGATGTAGATTCGGAAGACTCTGACCACGAAACCGAAGACAACCTCACCAAGGGACAGTCCTGTGGATCTTCCAAGTCCAGGCGGAGAAGGACAGCTTTCACATCGGAACAACTACTAGAATTAGAACGAGAATTTCATGCCAAAAAATATTTAAGTCTTACTGAGAGAAGCCAAATCGCGACTACTCTAAAATTAAGTGAAGTTCAGGTATGTTTCATTTAAACTAATTAACACTCACTTTACAAAATTCATCAATAACAACTTTACTAATTTTCATAATTTGGACAAACCATATCGTCATAAAATTAGATTTGTTCGACTTTCAGATGATAATGAAATTTTGCGAAATCGTGACAATAAGATTTAAAAAAAACACGAATTTGAAGTTTGTTATTTAATTATACTTATTAAGAGTTAACTAATGCCAATCAATTATTAAAAATAGAAAATCAAGATTTTCTAGAAATAAAATTATTAATAGCGTATTGAAATTCTAATTATAAATATTTTGATATAATTCTGTTGAAAAATGTTTACATTTTAGTAGCAAATGCTTTCTCTAGAAATTGTTTTATAATCGTACAGAAGTATAATTCAATACCCCCAAATTACAAATTATCAAAAATTATAATTTTTAATCTTAATAGCGTAGAATGAAAATATGTTTTGACGTTTTTCATGTCTCTTTAATAAAGTAGGCCATTTATTATATTTTTTAATCAATTAAAATTTTATCACATTAAATGACAAAATGTAAAGTTCTTCTTAAATGTTGATTATTGCTTTTAAATGTGGTTTAAATGATGAGCGCTATTACGGAAATAGGTTGTCGTGATATTTTGAAAAATTGAGACCGAAAGTTCTATTCGCTTGACAAGTACTTGCCTTAATTGTATGTGTTTAGACCTTAATTTATTACTGGGTTGTTTTCTTATTCTTTACTTCATATTTCGAGGAAAAATAGCTAATAAATATGCGAATTGTATAAAATCTTGTAAAAAACTGGTTGGAAAGCACATAATTAACACACGTATCTATTAGAAAACTCATTCCATTTGTTTTCTAGAACTCTGCTCGAGTTTAATTATGGTTCATTTTTTGTACACGTTGTTTAAATAACTATTTTATAACTTAAAAGTTAGAGTAATTAACCATTAAAATAAAAGTGTACATTTCATTGAATAACCTTTTAACATTACACAAATAAAGTTTAACTTGCCTTCTTGTTTGATGACAGGGATGAAAGGGATACATTTCTTTTCGGAGAATAAAACACTTATTTTTCATGGTAAAAATCTGATGACTTTATCATAAATTATTTGTGATACAAGGGTGTAAAATAAGACTCAGAAACAATGAAAAACTTGTCTACGAGCCTTCACACTCATTTCCTTGTTGAAAGACGGATTTTACACAGAGCAGGACATAAGATTTTTTCGCACTTTCCCAACAAATTTACGAAAAACTAATTCAACTTTTTGTCTTTACTACACTACTATATTTGAACGGTTTTCGGGTACTATTTGACCGCGTTATACCGACCTGAATTAAAATTAGTGCCTTTTTTCTCAAAATGGTGCTTTAAAAATGTAATATTTCAGAAGTTATTAGAAATTTATTAATTACAAATTCCCACATTAAATATAAATCATGTCAATAACAATGAGATCAAACTGACGTCATTTTATGAAAAGCGATTATTCTAGAAAACATGTTAGTACGCTAAATTTTTGTTTGGCTCCTTAGAAAGAAAAACAATGTTTCAATTTATTTATAATATATGAGCTCACAATGTGTGTGGCAGTAATTAAATTTGAATTGGGTTTCATTGTTTAGTGGCACTTCCATTCTCTTGCTAATTTGTAAGATATATTGTATAAAATTAATTAATAGTATTAGTCGCCTTCGAAAAGATGAGCCATAATCATAATTATTATACCATTTCTATTTTTAAATAAAATAGAATCTGATTTTAATCGTATAATTAAATTTTTAGAAAAACATTTTGGAAATGAAATATCAACTCAAACTAAAACAACAATAATTCTATAATATTTTACGTGTTTTTTGTATTCTTCATTTGTTAGAAGGGTATATTGATCCGTAAAATGTTAGTTAAAAACCAATTCTATAATAATGAAAACTCGTAGATTTTCACACACGTAACTTATTGATTACAATCAGTTTTATAATCTCTTCTATCTTGTCTTTAAATTGTAACATTTCATGTTATAATCGAAAATTTCTTTTCTTACAGGTCAAAATCTGGTTTCAAAACCGAAGAGCCAAGTGGAAACGAGTGAAGGCTGGGCTGACGTCTCACGGGCTGGGAAGGAATCAAGGGTCGGGAGGACCGGCAAGTAAAATAGTCGTCCCGATTCCCGTCCATGTGAACCGCTTTGCGGTTCGAACACAGCACCAGCATCTGGAGAAAATGGGACTTTCTGGGCCAAAGCCTGACCTCCGGAAAGCGACCAACAGCCTGGAAGCAGGTGGCTTTGAGAGGTTCTCCATGGAAATGGGTATCAAAAATGGAAATTTCTAAAACGCCGACGTCGTCGTCAGTTTCCTGTAAATATCCCTTAAATTAATTTTTGTGTTAATATGAGTTTCAATAAAAGAAATGTCATTCTGATTTGACACATTTGAAACTGGTTTTATTGCGCGACATTCCTCCCAAATTGGTACTCAGGGTGTCAATGGACCACATCCAATTTCCCAATTTCACGCCACAAATTTCCACAATTCGTCCGATTCGATTCCCTCTTTGTGTCGTCCCTGGCAAATCCTTGAGCCATTTTATTCGGGACACTCCAGGTGTCAAACGCCCCATGCAAGAGGCACACAAGCCCCTCCACATAATTAATTATTGAAATTATGCCTCCAGATCGGTCCAAGTGGATGAGGATACGATTAGGCACCAGATTTGTGTCACAAAGCAGTTCCTTTTCTCTCTCTTCCTCTCTACCAACGACTGACTGATGCTGTTTTCGACTCCTTCCTCTCATTGCCATTAATGCTTTAATTTATTACACTGAATGCTGACTGCCAAATTGCTCGGCCCATTGTCATAAACAAGACTAATGTATGTAGTAACGCCCTCCAGTTATGTGAAACAAATTCAAACAAATATCCAGCAGTATAAAAGGTCTCGAAAAACGGATTGATAAAGGGAATAAATTCCCAGCCCAAAAGTGAACAACAATAATTTTTACCTCGTGTTATAGACGCGTTGATCCACTGTCATGATTAACAATAAGTAGAGAAAATTTATCCAACTTTCCTAAATCAAACTAAAATCTAGACAATTTTAATAGACATAGTAAATAATTCACGAACTGACACAGAAGAGTAAATCCGATTAAAATTTTGTGATAAAAACTTATTCACTTTATTATATAAAAAAAAATCAGTTTTATATCGGTAAAGTTTTTGAATAATTTCATAATTTTAGAAAGATTTTATTTGGCAAGATGTTTTCAAATTTAAAAATATTTATAATTATTATTTCTAATAGATAATACATATTATATTGTAATAATATTATATTAACCTACTTTTGAACCAAACTTCTTCTTTAATAGTTATTTAAACAAAGTACTATTTTCGTTTATTTACTCGATTTGTAATTGTCTCCAGGTGTTGAATTATACTTTATTCAACACTGTACGATTATAAAACTAAAATATAAAGATTTTTCAACAGAATTGTATAAAAAAATAAAATATTCGCCAAATAAATAAAACTTTGAATTTAAATATAACATAGCAACTATTAATTTTTATTTAATTGGTTATTTTTAATAGTGATCTTCTGAACAAGCGTTACTGTATTAAAATATTGGAATTTTAGGAAATTCAAATATGTAATCAACAAATTTTATTTCAATAAAATATTAAACATTTCCCAAACAACAAACATATTTACTTCGAACAGGATAAATTTTTATAATTTTATTTTGAAAATTTATTGTATTTAGCAAACCTATAACAACAATATACAATTTCCAATTATAAGATTAAAATTTAAATAATTATTACTTTTACGGTAAAGTGAAATTCGTGTTATAATTTTAAATTGTATATTAGGACTGTAATAATTATTATCCGAAAATGAAGAAATTATCAACTTTATATATTAATAAATTTATTATTATTAAATTCAGAACATTGGACTTCCAGAATCCCTTAGGGAAACAATAAAAAGTTAACGGAAAATCTGTTATATTTTGCTCTACTTCATAAAAGAGGAGTTTCTGTATATTTCACAAACAACATCTTAACATGGGAAGAAAAGATGGATGAAATATGGTTTGGGTAGACAGACACATATGGTTTTAGAATCTTTTTAGTTGGTTCTAATAATAGTAATTTGCCGTCAAAGAGGAAGATAAAGAGAGAGAAAAACAATGAATGAATATTCAGAGTCGATCATTTTGGGGTGTGCACGAACGAGGTATTAACAAGCCTTTCCACCTGATTTTTAATTGAATTTAGTGACTAGTCTTGTTGTAATTGAAAACCGATAAAGATCGCCTCTTGTTTACAAATGACGCAATATATTGTACAATTTTTCAATTTGAATTTATGAATGACAATTACAATAAGAGCTAAACTTTTTAATGGAAGGCAACCTAAATAAATAAATGTTAATAAAACAATCGCCCATAAGGAGAGGCTGTCTGGAAAATTAAGAATCATCCAAATTCCATCCAAATTATTATTTGCTATTGATTAAATTAATTCTAATTGTCGAATAGGTTTCCGGAACACCACAAATCGCACCAACAAAACACCACCACTCCCTTCTATTTAAATCATAATTGCAATTGCATATTTTCAGTCAATAAAATATTGCCAATGTTATCGCAAAACTATCTGACAAATTTGGTGTGTGAAAATAAAGAGTGCTTACTTTTTGTAATTTTAATGCTAATTTTTGCCAAAAATTCGACAACACCTTCTGAATATTAATCATTTGTGCGAACAACAATATCATAATCGATTGCAATTAGCAATTCGCTGCACATTTGTCAATTCAAAGACAATTATGAGTTATTGAATATGAATTTATTCTGATCCTCCAATTTATGCTCTTCTTACCCATAGGCTGTTCCGAAAGTATTAGCTATGAATAATGTTTTAAGGATATTTCCAAAAATAATTTTACATTGGGCGGATCGACGTTAAAGCCGCACTCCTTGATATCTCTTGAAGAAATTTACGCTCAAAATTAATTTAAACAACTTACAACGTTATGTCACAAAAAATTTGCAAATACGGTAGTATCTGTTTAATATGACTCCGATTATAGTGATCAAGAGCTTATTATGCCGATTTACAAGCCGTAGTTTAAAATAAATAAATAAACATTTCCGACAACATTCCGGTATGGAACTAGGGGTAGTCTCAACCTCAATCAACGGGTATTAGACTTTCCACGGCTATTTATTTTCAGTGTTTTAGTAGTCAANCTCCGATTATAGTGATCAAGAGCTTATTATGCCGATTTACAAGCCGTAGTTTAAAATAAATAAATAAACATTTCCGACAACATTCCGGTATGGAACTAGGGGTAGTCTCAACCTCAATCAACGGGTATTAGACTTTCCACGGCTATTTATTTTCAGTGTTTTAGTAGTCAATTAATAGCACCTAGACCTGTTGAAAAGGAATCCAGTCAGTCCTACCCGCCCAGGAATCGAACCCACGGCCTCCGAGCAGGCAGACGAGAGGGTTACCACTTCGTCTATGGGGAGGACTGTAAACCGTAGTTTGGTTTCTATATAATAGTTATTTATACAACAAGGTATAAAATAAGTCACACAAGGGTTGTTCTAATTCTCGTGCGAAGCGAGTGCCTTAAAGAAGGCCTGAGTGTTTAATAATGCTTATCGACCGTGTTTTATAAAAAAAATTTATGCATTATTAAATAAATTAATATAAAAATCTTAAAAATTCTTCGAATTTCTGTAAAAATACATGGTGCGGCCTCTATGATAGACCACAAGTAAACGTAGTTCATGAATTATCCGATAGGTGGTTAATTTAAAAAAAAACACTAGCAAAACACAGTTAACCCACGCTCTTCAAAACTGACGACCATATAAAATTAATGAATTTCTTTTACGGAGGTCACACTTTAATAATACAGAAAAAGCACTTTTGCTATAATATCGATAAAGCAAAATTGAGTGTCATAATAAGTCATTAAAAAATAGACGGGTAAAATGACCGTATATAACGTCCATGCGGTTAATATGACCTATTTTCAGGATTTTTTACCGATGTTTAAGAAATTGTGACTGACAACAAGAAGGGAGTAAATTCATCGTTCTCATTCATTTCCGTAATTGATTTAGAATCTCATAATCGATAGTTTAATGTCATCCATTTTTGTTAGGGATTTGTGAAAATTGAAAAAAAATATGCATGCATATGTTACAGATGTAATTATAACGTAATTTTTTTATTTTGGACTATTTCACTCCATATATTACTTCTTTCTATTAAAATAAGTATCTATGTACTCGTATAAACCAGTTTTATTTTGTTTGTTTTCTTGAATATGCTGCTTACGACGCCAGCTTAGTATGACGCATTTTATTCCCTTCGATGTCAATATAACAGGATTCTACTGTAATTGAATGAATTTTAAATTACGAAAAGCGATGGACAGCTCATTTCCCATTGATCAAAGTTTTAATCGCTTCCATTGTATCTAAACTAAGTGATATTTCTAAAATAATCGTTTGACAGGAAAAGTTAGATATTCCGAATAGTAAAATACTTCGAGTTTTTGTCACAATATCGTAATATCGTAAATAAAAAAAAAGAGAAAATGCTTTCAATTTCTTTAGAATTCAGATAATGTATGGGTAACTATTGAAAACTGTACTTTCTTTGGAGATCTGGTTCTAATTAAAAAAGACACTAAAAATGTAATATTGCAGAATTTTGCACTACCACCATTGTGTTAAAATAAGAAATTCCTACCGCACCTGGTTCAAGAGATATCAAGGATAGTCGAGTGCGGTTTTAACGCCAAACAAGTCTGCAGTTGATTATTACCAAAATTGTAGTCATTAAAATCTTCATCTAGGAAATAAACTAATCTGTATCTAATAAAATTTAGTTCAAAATTTTAAGATTAAATGCCAAATCTGATAGTAAAATTATAATCCTAATTCACAAACGGAATTCTACAATTAACAGTAATTAGTTCAAACCCTTAAAGACACATTTGATTCCTCTTAATTTAATTTTAATTCAGTTTGGAGAAGGCAGAGTCAGAAGAGCAATTAAATGGTGAATTGGTGTCTGTTAAATACACATTGTGGTGACTTTGGCATTTGTATTCATAGTTTCGCACAACGAGAACCATTAATGGCATAAAATATTTATAGGGCAACACCCCTATTTAATTTCCCCCATCAGCAGTCGACAGAATTCTCTAAACTGAGCAATCAGAGAGATTTGCTGATTTTTCAATTTCATCTTTTCGGCTGGAAATCTCCTTAGTCCATCACATAGACGGGCGATAGAAAGTGTCCCAAAATGTAATGAAAAAGCAAACGGGGGGTTGTAATTTCTGTGTTTTCTGTCGACCAAAGGCAAATAATAAAGTTTCGGTTAACACCCACCAAACAGAGAACAATGTGGATAATAGTGGCGAGTCATTTGCGGAACATAAAGGACCGACGAGATTGCCGTGGCAAAATACTCCCAAATTATGTTCAAAAATACAATTTCCGTTTTTTGCGAAATTCACAAAAAACCATGCGATTTAATTCCAAAATTTATAATCCCCCTTGAATAAAAATTGCCCTTATATGATTTTAGCAATAATCGTTAAAGAACAAAAGATCAACCAAATTGACTACACGGTTTACTTTTAATATTGACAATACAATTTTTTGAATCAATGAAAATTAATTTCAACGTAAGGAGAAAGTGCCAATACTAAAAGTAATCGATATTTTTTTAGTTTACTAAAACTATTAATATATTATTTTTTCAATCGGTTTTAAAAAATTATTTTGATGACAAATTGGCTTCATTTTTTCGATTTTGTGAAGATCGATATATCTCAGATATTAATTTTTGTCACTTCTAAAAATCTTTGGTTCTAATTGTATCACTAGTTTAAAAAACCAATTGAGAACAAATTTGCCTTAATATCAAATTTTACTGTACCAAAGTAATCCTTTTTAAATCAAGAGCGGTTGTAATTGATTAGTAATTGGTATGTTGGGCGCAAAACCAATGCTTCATCTATAAACGCCTTTATAACCGCTAAGAGGAAAATATATTTTAACATTTTTCATGGTACTTTAATAAAGTAGACTTTGATTTGCTATCACGGGTATATCAGTGATACAGTGCAAGAATCAATATTGTCGTGATTTATCGTGATCTAATTTATCGAAAAATCGAAACCGAAAGTTCTATCTGCTTGACAACTTCTTCTCGTAATTGGGTGTGTTTAGACCTTAATTTAGTACTGGATTGTCTTCTTATTCTTTACTTCATATTTCCTAAATAAATAGCTAATAAATAAGCGAATTGTATAAAATTTTGTAAAATTCTGGTTGGAAAAACACATAATTAAACACTCATATCTTATAGAAAACTCATTTTAATCGTTTTCTAGAATTATATTCTTGTTTAATTATTACTATTATATAACCGATATTACTTACACGATAAATATTTCAATCAAAGTGATTTTATTTGTTTAATTTAATTTCGGATATAATAGTAGTTTACGCAACTGTAGGTAATGAAGCACTTTTCCGTAGTCGAGGTCTAAATTTGTCCGATAATGGAACGAGACATTATATTAAATTATATTAAAAAATCAAAAATAAAACTGGTCATATCAAGTTGTTATTAAAGTAAATAAAATTAAAAAAAACATAAATGCTCTCTTAAAACAACAACATTGTATTAATGTAGTCTATGAATTTATTATTAAACTTTTCATGAAGATAAAATATTACCGTTGTTAATAAATAGATGGAATAATAGTAGAAGCAAACGAAACCTTTCCACTTAATTTGTTTTGATTGATGTATGATAATTTTTGCACTTAAACGACACCCTTTATGAAGCTAGGGGCTTTGAATTGAAACAGCCTCGCTTGTCATAATCCGGACATAAACTCAAATTCTTCACAAATTGTTATTCATAATTGTCAGACGACTGATTTTGAATATAACACAGTAGTTCCGCCTCTCCAAAATAATTTGCCTGCAAATTTCCATAAGTTGACGGGAGTCAAAAGAAAAAATAAACACGATAATCGAATTAGTTGGCATTTTGTTGGCGTAATCGATCCTAAATGACTGCAATCAGATTAGATCCCCTCCAGAAACTAATGACTTTGCTGTCATTGTGTGTTCGTTATAATTTCTCCCGGAATTGTTCTTTTCACTCCAGCTCCGCGCGCCGAATGACAGGAAAACCGCTCGCCAATTGTCTGTTCCCTCTGCGAATTCCGAGATCATTGTCGCTAGTTGATTTAGGGGTTGTTTGAGTGTAAAAGTCTATTCGAGAATTTGTTCAAAGCACACACCCCATTCGAATCAATTACACTTACAAATTGTTATGATGATGGGGTGGTTTGGCGGAAAATTTATTTTCCAAAATGCATATCAAATTAATCTATATTCAACTATCAATATAAATGTTTATCAATTTATGAATTCATTACATTTTGATTTAACTAAATTCAATCAAGACTATAATTAACATTTTTGTAATTTAAAAATTACTCGTATAAGGAACTAAACAGAAGAATTAAATATAATTTTAAACGTTTGTTAAAATTGTTTATTTTAATTTCCATAATACTCGTATCTTTTGTTTAATTTAGTTTGCCTTGTATAATTATTAATTGCTATTGGTTGGTGGTCGCTTCGTAGCCGATGTGGTAACGCATCCGGCTGCCTCCTCGGAGGCAGGATTGACTGGGTCCTTTTTCAACTGGTCTAGGTGCTATTAATTGACTAATAATACACCGAAAACAAATAGTTATGAAAAGTGTAAACCCGTTGGTTGAGATTAAGACTCCCCATGTTCCTTACTGGAATTGAAAGGGAAATTTTTATTGGCTTTTAGGCACAGAACCTGCTCGGGTATTACAGCTCTTGTTCACAAATAAAATATATGAATAAAATAATTGTCCAAATATACGTGTCATGAGGTGTATAGTGGAGAACCATACGCCCCTCCACATAATTCGCCCTAGCCTAACACAATAATTAAATCATAAATCAGTCTTCTCAAAAGAGTGCTATTTTAAATTTTGATTAAAATTATTCATTTAATTACGAAACATTTTGAATAATCATTTACTTTAAAAAAAAATAAAGTACTAATAATGGCCTAGATAGGCATATGATTTTCATTTATTTAATGTACATAACTTGTTAGGCATTTATTTTCGAAAAGACTACATAATCATCAAAAATGTATATTTAAATTTCCCCAACAAATTGTATAAGAGTAACCTATAAAAACCATTAAAACGAAATTTAATTTTGCTAGTTTAGTTTTAAGATGGAGAGACTGTGTAGGAATCGATGCCCGTGAGTTTTTTACTTGACTGGGACTGTGTCGAATCGCGGCTATTTGAGTATTTATGTATAATCGTTAATTAAATATTTTTAAAAATATCTAGAAAAGTTTATCATTATTGCGTACTGTTTTTTTCCTTTTTTAAACTAAAGATTTCTTAGAATTAAATGAAATTAACTATTTGATAACAATTCTTTTACCATTTATATTGGGTCGATGTTAATATCTTTAGCCTTCATAATCAACAAAAGTTATATATACGGTCAACTCTCGATTATTCAAGCCTTCAATAATTCGAACCTTTCAATAATTCAAAGTTATCACGATGTCCCTACATAATATTTGTACTTAATCAATACAATTCATGCTTTCGGTAATTGGAACGAAAAAAAAACTTCTGATATTTAGCAAAGCCACTTATTAATTCGAACTCATCAGTATTGTTTCGAATTATCGAGAGGCAACCGTATATGTATTTAAATTGCTCCAGAAGAAATTGTCTAAGAATGACTTATTAAAAGCTTTAAAATGATGTTTAATTTTGTAACTATAATATTAGAATTGGAAATTTTTTCAATCATTTTTCTATTGTATTTTTAAAAATAAATTTAAAAGGTTTGAAAATTGTTTATGCACATTTTTCTATTTTTCTTCTAAACTATATTTTCCTAGCGTTACAATAAAATATGATTAATTATTAAATCACTGATTCTGCTAAATTAATAGTTTGCAATTTTAGTTTTAAAAATATTTAAAATTATCTCCAGCAAATAATTTCAATAATTGAAGTATTTATAATAATAATTTTCCCACTTCATTCCATTACGGAACTTGGGGGTAGTCTCAACCTTAACCATCGAGTGTTAGACTTTTCATGAATATTTGTTTTATTAGTATAAGTCAATTAATAGCACCTACACCAGTTTATTTATATATTTTTTGCGTCATTACTTATTTATAATTCGCTATGAATATTATTTCGTAATGTAATTGATATAAACAAATGGAAAAACTCTTTTCGCGCTGAAAATTGTCCGCCCGGGATTTAATCCCACGGAGGCAGTCATGAGTGCTAACCACTAGACCACTCAGACGGACATTTATTTTTAGTCCGTGTTAATAACATATTAAACACATATAATATGAAACACATTGAGTTACCAATTACTTTTATATAAATATAGTCCAAAGAGTGACCTAGATTGGAAGATGATTTTCCTTTATTATACTTACTTGACTTTGTTAGTCTTTTATTTTGAGAAAGCCTTCATAATCAATAAAATTTATATATAAATATTTAAATTTCTCCAGAAAAAGTAGCCTAAGAATGACCTATAAAAAGCATTAAAGCTATATTTAATTCTGCTGGGTAAGTTTTAAATATAAGAATTAGAAATTCTTTCAATCATTTTTCACTTGTTTCTTCAAAAGGTTTGAAAATCGTTGACGTAGTTTTCTTATTTTTCTCTTATCTAAAACTTCCTAGCGTTAAAATGAAATTATATGCATATACTTTTGATCGAATTTCTTGTAGGCTTTGTAATTTGTCTTAAAATAATTTTACCTTACAATTTTGAGAAGAAAAACAAATATCTGGATTTATACTATTTATTTAACATAATACTTTATTAATGTCTGTTTAAAAAGAGTTTAACAATATAAAGTAATAATAGTATATATATATAATATGTATATCATAGATGTGTTCTAATACATACGAAAATAACAATTTATTGAAAACGTTTATATGAAAGAGAGATTATTATTGGGCCAGCTATTTATATTGTGAAAATAACTGTTAATAAATTCAAATCACTATACAATATTCCTTTTTGTTGGAAATGAGGGAAGATTGGGAAAAGATTTTACATAGTTTCAAACTATATATTACTTATAATAATTTAATATAATATTTTTTATCACTTTGTTACAAAAATTCCAGCGACCATTCTTTAACTTTCTACGTATTGCAAAGTTTAACAGTTAGTTGAATGATTCCTTCAACCGAAAAGATGATCGATACAACTAAATAATATATAAATGTTGTGAAAAGAGGAGGGTGGGCATCTATTTTCTGAGCGGGTCTAAACTCTCCAAAGTAAAATCGTCATGCCCAAAGGATAACCCTTTGTTTTTGTTCTGAAATTAAACACAAAAAACGAAATTAGTTTCCAATTTCATTTTTTTAAAATTAAATTACGTCAATGTTTTAATGCTTAAATAACATGTTCACAATATTTAATACCACAGCACGAATGAATGCGTTTACATCTAAAACTTACCATTCATTGTCGTTTAACTCTGTTATCTTATTATTGAACTCAATGTTGTTATACTGTTTCTTATCGGACTTCTTCTTAGATTCCGATTTTTCTATTATTTCTACCGACTCTGTATTAAAACAGCTAAAGTCAATATCAAAATAAGAATTCGTTTCCGAACAGGTCTCATATCTTTCAAGACATGAAGCTGATGCGCTTTTGCTGGCCTCTATTTTCGTATCGATTTGCTCGAAGAATTGAATTGGGGTATTAGGATTCTACGGGAAGTAAAGGAATTCTTAGGGTAGTAGGATTTATTTACATTAGATGAATATGATAATGGATTTTTAAACAAATTTAAAATTTGGCCTAATTATTATTTATTATATTATATCATTAATTTATTATTAATCAAGTGGTTCATATAAGAAATACCTTCTAATCTATTATTATATGGTCTAAGAGTAAGTTGAGTAATTAATATACAATATTCAAAATTATTGTGTGCTTTTATAATTATTGTGCTAATTTTATTTATAAAAATTATTATTAATATGTATTCAAATTGAGAGAGATTATCTCAATTAAAAATTGATGATTTTAAACTTAAATATAAACTTCACCATCTACAATTTTGAAGTATTGAAATTTTAAATTCAACCGATATATTTTATTATAAGATGTTTTAAAATATTGAATTATCTAATAAATTTATGGAATTCGTAATAAACTGTTAAATACTCACGTCAAATGCGATTGGAGTTGCGTGGAATGGAGTCGAACCAAATAGATCCTGATTAGCGTTATTATTTGCATTTGTTAATGGAGCAGGAACGGATCTCCTCTGTGATGCCTTTGGTGGAGGTGCTACTAAAAAGAAAAGATAGTTAAATAAAGGTTTTAAAATAAATTTGTAGTTTCCTACGCAATGGAGCAGAAGTTTCGTAATGGATGTTATTTGACATATTATTGTTCAAATTGTTCATGTTGTTCACAAAGTTGGAGTTGATGTGAAAATTGGTTGCCGCGAAAATCGTCTGGTTCGACTGCTTCGGCGTTTCGACTAATTCAAACAAATCGTTAGAAACCTTGTTGCCATTGCTGGTCTCAATTTCGTCGGCTCTTGGATCGAAATCACTATCCGAATCCGAATTGAGCAGCATTCCATCAATTTTGGAACTGCTTCCATTCGATTTCAAAGCCTCCATAGTGGAGTTGAACTGATTCTGTAAATTCCTGGCTGGCAAAGGCGGCAACCTCTTCATACTGTCCGACGTCTCAATTAGCAGCTGATCATCATGACCTGCGGACACGTCAATTCCCAAATCGGGAGTCTTCTTCCCATTGCTGTGATTTGAATTGTTCAGGTCATAGTCTATTGGCACTTCTAGAATATCTTTTAAACCATGTCTGCTCATAAAACTCTCCAACTCTGACTTGGGCACAATCTCCACAATGTCTTTTATTCGGTTCTTGTACGCCGTGACCGCCTTCTCCAGCTCCTTATTCTTTGATTGTAACATTCCCAGTTCGGTTGTTTTCCCTGTATCATTTTTGTAACGCCTAAAATAAATATTTAAACACAAAAATTAAAATCGTAATTTAAATATTAATTAAAACTTCCTTTTTCAAACATTAAAATAGGGAATAATCCCGATGATTTAATTAAATTATCTCAGTTATTTGCGCTTTGAAACGGAAAC